>JAJGOT010000576.1:437500-516328 GCA_022457155.1 Cladopsammia gracilis
TTCGTAAGCAGTTTGTTTTCTAGCTATGAGAGCAACCCCAGAGAAGGATGTCGCAGGGAATGCCAAATAAAAAAAATTAAGAAGTTCTTGAAATACAGCTAGATTTTCTCTGTAATTACCGTTAGCGAAACATACATTCAAATGGACAGAGTAGGAGTAGGTAGGTAATATGTCGATAAAATTCACCTTAGTTAGTTAATATGTTCACTCAACGAGATACGCAAATAATCTAATTTAACTCACGTCATTCTCTTGCTTAAGGCAGGTAGCATTACGAAGCACTTTGAACTTTCCAAACCGCGTCTTTACAATGACTAGTGTCATTGAAAGAAGCGGTTTGATAAATTAGGTTTTAATTGCGGTGTGGAATTAAGTATATTTTAAGTCGATAAACAAAACCGAATTCTAAAGGTATTTTTTAATTGTGGCTATGGTCTAGGGAACAGCCCTCGAATTTAGTCGATTCAACAACTAGCCGAGAAATAACTTATCATAAACTATTTTTATTTACTTTGCCTTATAGATCGTTTTTATTTTCGTAAGCAGTTTGTTTTCTAGCTATGAGAGCAACCCCAAAGAGAAAACCGGGATGTTGCAGGGAATGTCGCAAATAAAAGAAATCAATTCAGAAATTCTTTAAATCCCGGGTTTAAATACAACTAAATTTTCTTTATTACTGTTTCTGATCAGTTCAAAGATTTGCATCCTCGCTTTGGACGCTCAGCTGCACGGCCAAAACTTTAAAAATGCTACATCTTCAAAGCAATGTTGCTGATACGAGGAACCTTTTGATAGATATGCCGTGCCGCTTTGAATGGTTTGGTGAAGCCATTGGAGCGTTACGTAATCGGAGGAGTGGAGTTAATGTCCAACCGTAAGAGAACTGGCGACAGTCCTACTGATTTCTGAAATGACTACGAGAAAATCTTAACCGGCTTAAATAATTATAGCAATAATAAACAATCGTTAAACTAAAATAGTGAAACATATATTCAAATGGACACAGTAGGATCATTCTGTCGCTTTTTGTCTACTAGGTAAAATCTTCGCCGGGATTTTTTTTCGTTTAATTTAAAAAGTCTGTAAATACCGCTATTTTACACAGAGTTCCTTATCAAGATATGTTCCCGGTTTTCAGCCACGGTAACGCAACAACCCCGTTCCCAGGGTCTCTTTACTTCCCGCCTCCTCGCTCCACGGGACGGGAAGAAGAGAAACCCTGGGAACGAGGTTGGGTAATGCAATTATTCCGCTTTAATAGAATTGATGGATTTTGAACAGGGATGAAAGAAAGCTCATTAAGTTTATCATTGATGACAGCTACAAGACATGTTTCGACCTCTTTTGATGGAATATCCCTGTTCATTCGATAAAAAGGATTCACACCTAGCGCGCTAAATATTTGAAGAACGCGACGTTAAACGTCGGCTTGGTCCTAAAATCGGGGCTCTGGCTTGTTATGATACTGACCTTGCCTCGATTTTCAATATCACCACCGCACTGCATGCTGAGAAATAGCCACAATTTTTGACAGCGTTCGTTCCTTTCCCCACTCCGACCTACCACCGAAATTTCGCACTTGTTGTGTTCTTTAGTGGTCGCAACTTCCAAAATATGCCGTGGTAGGTCGAGAAATTCATCCAGAGTCGAGTCCTAAGGCTACTTCGTTTCGTGGCGGTCATTTTTCCAGTTCAACGAGCAACGAGCCAAATTCGTAAACGAAGTACAACACCTAACTCGCTTCATTGAGAAAGTGGACTCTGAACTACCTTCAAGCTTAATGATGCTCATCAGGCAACTACTAAAGATGAAAAGTGGCTGTGAACTTACCAAAAATCGCAGATACACCATATTTCAGCCTTTATTGCAATTCAACGAAGCAAAATGACAACGTCCCAATGACGTTTCCAGTAAACTCGAGCCTTCAGTGTTTTAGAACAGCAGTACTTTCCATGGTAACTTTAAATATGGAGTCATGAAAGCCCATGGGGCGTGTGTATCCAGAAAATCGCTCAAAAACGCAAAAACCCTTGAGGCTTAAAGGATTAACTATGCAGTTAGAGTGGTAGCTCTAAAACAGAAGCAGAAAGCGCACAAAAAGAGTTTATCCTTTATCACGCAATTTTAACCGTCATTACCATATTTAAAGAATATACTAATGGAAAAATCCTATTTAATAGAAAACCAGCCATTACTCAGAAAGATATTCAAGGAACCACACTTGATCCCTTATAGAAAAGAAAAGTCGCTCAAGGTGGCTGAACACAGTTTCAAAGTACCTATGCGTTATTCATTTTCATTTTAAAACCACTAACGTCTGGCGCCCAAAATTGGTGAGGCATACGATTTAGCAACAAGCTATATATTTTAATATTTTTGTAACCTCGTTTCCAGGGTTTTTCCCTTTTTGGGTGTCCGATGGCACGTGACCGGCCGATGCTGGCGTCTTTTCTCGCCCCTCCCAATTTTAAAAAAGGGAAAAACCCTTGGAACGAGGTTGATATTTTTGTTAAGCTTTTAAGGTGTTGCCATGGCAACACGGTGGATTGTAAATCGGCCTGCAATATTTGGTTTCGTTTATTTTCAGAAAATCTAGTCGTTAGATTTTGTTCATCATTTGTTTACAGTAAACTCGTAAAAATATTCGCATGTTAACACTGGTCTCATGTAATTTTGACAGAGGGATCTTCCGTAATTTGTGGTTTAATATGTTTGCGTTTTGTAAAAATATCCTTTGTTAGATTTCACATTTTTGATTGGCAGATGAGTTCGGCATATTCGGAACTATTATTGTGCCAAATTTCGTGAAATTCTAACGAGTGGTTCCGTAGAAATCAGCACGTTTCCAAGAAAAGTCGCTGAAACATCCAGTCACAATTTTTTGGTCAGCTGCGCATGCGTTGCATCTGACTGGGTTCTCGATCCGAAGACAAAAACGACCAAATTCTTCAATGGTTCTATAAACATCTATTGATTTAACAAACATTTTTACGGACAACAAATTGTTTGATTTTAAGACGAAAAACAATTCTTTCGCAATCCACGCTGAGCAAAATAAAATGGTCGCTGAATAGGCGTCAAGTTTGTTTTTCTCAAAACTCTGCGCACGCTGACTCGCATAAGCAGCTGAAATTGAAGAGCGCGTACAAACTGTGTTCAGCCAGCCACCTTAAAGACATGTTTGTGAAAGCCAAACTGTAAAGGCTCATAACAATACAATGGTCACACAGCAGGAGTCGCGTAGGTCTGTCAACACCAAAGCGTGTACTAGCGTGACCAACAGCGGCCATGTTCATGTTTTGATATTATGCATGTGAATCGCTTGTCACGATCTGTTGTGTGATGCGAAATGGCCGCGCTATTAGCGCGATATGCCCTTATTGACACATACGGCGATACGGTAAGCAGGTACGGGCGCATCATTCGTGATATATTAGAAACTGACAAAAAAAGATATTAAACTTGTGTCTATGTACCGAATACCAAAAAATTCAGGAAAAACGATATACTTTATACCCGTATTGCGACAACAAAATACCGTATACCTGAATTAAAAAGGCTCCGGATACCGTATCCCCAAAACCCTAGGCCGGGCCTGTAATATCTTGTAATTAACATAAAGACAAAACGTACGTCCACTTGTTCGTTCACTGTTCAGTTTGTGCAAGACCCTTTGCTACACAAGCTAAACCTTCACTTTTTACAAGCCTGCTGCTTCTATTCAATCATGGCAATATATACCCCAGTGTGTAACCCAATCGGCTCTTTGCCAGAGTTCTCTGGAGAAGAAAAGGTCTATAACCTGATGGACGTGGGCGGAGTGCCACCGACAGCGAAAGAGGTTTTCGTGAATGTGTTCGTTACAACACACGGATATGTAAGGGTTATTGACCAGGAGCGAGGGGATATGTGATATATTCCCCTCGTGGCGTACCCGAGGGCGTAGCCCGAGGGAACGCCACGAGGGGAATATATCACATATCCCCGAGGGACTGGTCAATAACATGCTTATTTTCCACCTTGTGAGGTTTTCTAAAACAAAGAAACTATTAATTTTTCGGAGAGTAACACTTCGTTCAATTCTAATGCAAAAAAGCATGATTCCGCAAGGCCGCATTGGGATCACGGCACATTACGAAGCGAGACGGCAAACATGTTTTGCTTTTGTCAAATTTGCATTGAGCACGTTGCTTCGTTATGAGTAGAAGGAGAGAGAGAGAAGAAAATGTATGAACAGTACTCGTGGTCTCGCCATGGCCCAACTGCCCGCCTTCATCTTTCGAAGATCAATGGAGTGGTTGCGGTGTGTTTTCCAAGGGAAAGCGGCAGAAACATATTCAGGTTCAAGCGTAAAACGAGGCGTCATACATTATTGAAGACCCGAAACCTGAATTGAGGTACGATACCATCGAATAATGTTATTAACATTTCGCTTTTTGGTCGCGACCGGCAAGTTAATTACGTAGGAATATGATTGATGAAGTTGTCTTTTTTTGTAAACAAAAAAAATTGACCGATGCTAGAGCGTTTTCCTTGTTACGCCCTATTTTGTCTTCCTTTGTGTTATTCTATTATGAGGGGAATAAGTCGAGGGGACTAAGGCGAGAGGAATATGTCGAGGGGAATATGTTGAGGGGAATATGTTGGGGGGAATATGTTGAGGGGAATATGTTGCGGGGAATATAAAATCCTTTGTTTTGCTATTGTTATCAGCTATTGTTTTCAGCCCCGCCTCTCCCCTGTTACAATCAAAGCCGCACCCAGCTTTTCATACACTGTAATGAACGGGGTTATGTGATATATTTCTCTGAAAAGAACAAAGAAAACCGAGCTAGGTGGAAAATAAGGCGAGTTTCAAGGAGGCTACTATGAAATGTCCACGAGGCTATTAGAGGGAACACCTTGCACGCAATACATGAACGTAGCTACTGGACAAGGCATGAAGCGCCTTAATTCTGACAGCCTGTGGTTCCCTGTTGGAGTTGGTCAGTTAGCGGTGAAGTTGGTCAACCCTGCTTGTAGCACGAACAGCATCGCAGGAACAATCCAAGATTGGAGCGGAGTGTTTGTCATTGGGTACAGGTAGACCTGGCCCGCGCTTTGTAATAAGAATGGAGTTGAATTAATTATCGTTTCCCATGCGAAGGGGTTATAACATAAACACATGAAGATAGGACGGACACGTAGCTTGGACTGACTCTCAGTAAATGAACTTGTCATTTATAGAGTAAGAAAACAAGCTGAACAAGCTAAAAATGTAGTATTTTAATATAATAGTGTTAAGACAACCTGCGGATTTTTCAATGACAAGTCGACCATAAAACGTTGATAAAATAAAACATGTGTGGAAATTTCACATAAGCGTTGTCTTTGTTTTGCAATAACAATAGGTGTTGTGCAGCACGATTCCTAGAGCTGCAGCTATATTGGGGATGGTCAAGGGTCTTTTCATAAATAAGTTGTATATTGGTTGGGATTTGTTTTGCATAAATCGGTTCAAGTTTATTTATGACTGATATCAGCTTGTCTAAAGCAGCAGAGTTTCGTGCACAAAATAAATCCGACATATTTTATCAATAGGGATGATATCTGTTTACAAACATTCTTTTTGTTATTCAAATGTGCCAACCACTGGAACCAAAGAACCCTTTGTTTCGGCAGCCAATAAGGCTCTGGTTGGCACATTAATAACAATTGGTGACGTCATTGATATCCTCCCTATAATGACAATGAATTTATACCGCGATAGCGCCTTACAATCGGATAAGATTTAAAAATAAGATGAAGAAAAATTTAATCAATTGATTAACTGAAGCAATGCAAAAAAGATAAAAAATGCAGAGCTGCTACATCGCCCAAAAATGCTAGTACTACTTATGATTATAGTAAGCTTGTGAAAAAAGAAAGGTCTTAAGCTTGCGTTTAAAATTGTTCACTATGCATGGTGCAGTTCTTTATACTATTATAGGCTTACTCTGTGTTTAACGGAAGCCAGCGATATGCAGCATGTTCAGACTGGCACAGAGTAGTACAATACAATGGTCAGTTATGATCTTATAAATAACAAAGTAGCCACTGATCAGCCACTTAAGTTTATATTTGTAGTCAGATTCTAGTCGACGAGAGTATAGTATCCAATTAAAATAATTCAGTCATCATTAATTCTCAGCAAGAGCTCAGCATTATTTTTAGTCGATAAACAAAGCCGAATTCTAGAAGGAATTTTTTCATTGTGTCTAGGCCGGGACAGTGATATCTTGTAATTAACATAAAGACAAAACGTCCACTTGTTCGTTCACTGTTCAGTTTGTGCAAGACCCTTTGCTACACAAGCTAAACCTTCACTTTTTACAAGCCTGCTGCTTCTATTCAATCATGGCAACATATATCTCAGTGTCTAAACCAATGGGCCCTTTGCCAGAGTTCTCTGGAGAAGGAAAGGTTTATAACCTGATGGACGCGGGTGGAGTGCCACCGACAGCGAAAGAGGTTTTCGTGAATGTGTTCGTTACAACACACGGATATGGCGAGTTTCAAGGAGGCTACTATGAAATGTCCACGAGCCCTTTAGAGGGAACACCTTGCACGCAATACATGACCGTAGCTACTGGGCAAGGCATGATGCGCTTTAAATCTGACAGCCTGTGGTTCCCTGTTGGAGTTGGTCAGTTAGCGGTGAAGTTGGTCCACCCTGCTTGTAGCACGAACAGCATCGCAGGAACAATCCAAGATTGGAGCGGAGTGTTTGTCATTGGGTACAGGTAGACCTGGCCCGCGCTTTGTAATAAGAATGGAGTTGAATTAATTATCGTTTCCCATGCGAAGGGGTTATAACATAAACACATGAAGATAGGACGGACACGTAACTTAAACTGACTCTCGGTAAGTGAACTTGTCGTTTATAGAGTAAGAAAACAAGCTGAACAAGCTAACAATGTAATATTTTAATATAATAATGTTTAGATAACCCGATTTTTCAATGACAACTCGCCGGGGGGGGGGGGGGGGGGGGAAGGGTACTCCCCGAAAATTTGGGTGGGGGTGTGCGGCACGCTTCTTAAAACCCTTACCCTATTTCAGACCAAAATATGCGATTTTCCCTACCCTATTTCAGACCTGACCCAAACTTCGATACCCTATTTCATACCAGGAAGTGCTTCCGTTTGCGTAAACATTTGAGAAGCGCAAGCCATACCCTATTTCAGACCAAAATGGTCAAAATCTATACCCTATTCCAGACCAAAACGGCTTGAAAACCATACCCTTTTGGGCACGCACATACCTATATAGCTTATATAAGGGGGTACCCCCCGGGCAACTCGATCATAAAACGTTGATAAAATAAAACAGATATGGAAATTTCACATAGGCGTTGTCTTTGTTTTGCAATAACAATAGGTGTTGTGCAGCACGATTTCTAGAGCTGCAGTTATCTTGGCTTTCTTGTCACTTATTGTGAGTGGCAATGGTCAAGGGTTTTTGCATAAATAAGTTGTATATTAATGAGAAATAGAACACAAACCGCGGTGATAAACATATTGAACTTATTCATTTTTAATAAAAACTTGACGTTTCGTATGCTACTACATACATTTTCAAAAGTGACCGTTAGTGTTAAAAAACGATACTAATATAGTAGTAAAAAAAGGGACTGGGACCGAGATTAAGTACAAAACTTAACAGTTGATCTATAAAAAGAAACAGCTAATTAATAAAGCATCAGCTTCTCGCTACTGACGTTTGCATTAAGAGCTGGCTTTAGTTCTTGTATAAACAATGTTTCTTTGATTTTACAGTGGAAATCAGTTTTACCCGACGCTAAGATATCAAAATAATCCCACTTGATGTTGTGTCCAGTGGTGTTAACATGGTCAGCAATGGCTGATGTGCGGTCATCCTTAGCGAGGGCCTTAAAATGCTCAGTTTTTCTATCATGAAGCCGTCGTTTAGTTTTACCAATGTAAAATTCTTCACAATCCCAACAACTGGCTTTGTAAATAACTTTAGACTGTTGAGAACGATTTAAGCGGTCCTTGTACGGGAAGAAAGATTTGATGCGGCGAGTGTTTTGAAAAATAATTTTAAGGTTGACACAAGAGTAAAAATTGTATACACAAGATTTAAGACGTTTAGAGATTTGGTTGCTATGTAAACCTAAATAAGGTAGCAGGATAATAATATCTTTCTTAGGAACAGTGGAGACATGGTTGTTTGACTTGTTAATGTTTCTGTTTATAACATCATTAATGTGAAAGTTGATTATCCCTTGAGGGTAACCGTTCTGAAGAAGAAGCTTTCGAAGCTCATCAAGGGCAGATTTCAGCAACAATGAAGAGGAGCAAATCCTGTAGCAGCTATAAGTGAGGGTGCGGATGAGATTTATTTTGTACTTGCGCGGGGTGAAGGAATCCCATTTGGTGTATAACCCCGTGAATGTTTTCTTCCGGTAGATGGAAGTCATGAAAGTGTTGTTTTGGCAGCGTTTAACAAGGATGTCCAAAAACGGAATCGAGTTGTCTTGTTCATATTCAATGGTAAATTTGATACTGTTGTGACAATTATTCAAATACTGCAAGAATTTATCAGCAGTGTCTTTGCTGTCAAACATTGTAAAAGTGTCATCAACGTATCGATACCAGACTGATGGACAAACGTCACTGTTCATGACCCATCGTTCTTCAAAGTAACACATGAAAATGTTAGCCAACACTGGGCCTAACGGCGAACCCATCGCAACGCCATCAATTTGGTTGTAGTAATGGCCATCAAAAATAAAGTGGCTTTTCTTTGTGGCAAAATGTAATAATTTATGTAAAACAGTACGAGGTAATGTTTTTTAAAGTTTTTATTAAAAAATGAATAAGTTCAATATGTTTATCACCGCGGTTTGTGTTCTATTTCTCATCAAACTTCGATGGCCCAAGAATAAAAATCTTCACGATAAAGTTGTATATTGGTTGGGATTTGATGTGCATAAATCAGTTCAAGTTTATTTATGACTGATATCAGCTTGTCTATTAAGCAGCAGCGTTTCGTGCACAAAATAAATCCGACATATTTTCTATATAATAACAATAATAACAATGAATTTATACCGCGATAGCGCCTTACAATCGGATAAGAATTCAAAAATAAGATAAAGAAAAATTTAATTAAACGATTAACTGAAGCATGACAAAAAAATAGTACTACTTATAATTATTGTAAGCTTGTGAAAAAAGAAAGGTCCTGAGGCTATGTCTTCACTATACCGGATCTGCCTCCTCCACAGGCTTTTTCTGAAGACAAGCGCGGGGAACGGGTATTTTAGGAGAGCTGGGAACGACCGCGAAGCTCGAGCAGGGGGTGATGGGAAGGCAAAAAATGCCCTGCTCCGCTTCTCAAGTTTCGCGAGCGACTGGGGACGAGGCAGATACCGGATAGCTCTTGCACCGGCACGAAAACCATACCGGATAGGCCTTTCGTTCACACATGAAACGCTAGTTTCGGAACGAGTTTTGTTCCGGAGCGCCGCTGCGACGCGGCGCTCGTGAAAGTGAGTCGTCACATATCGGATAGATTCTCGTGCCAATCTCTGGAGCAGTGTGAACAGGCAATCGAACCGAACTGTAGCGGAAGTCAACAACTAGGAGCGAGGATTGAAACCCACTGAAAAAGAAGTAAATATCCAGTTCTTGGTCGTTTCTGTTCACACCAGGCCGGAGTATTTTTCATGTCGACATGAGTATAGTGTAGACAAGCTTGCGTTTAAAATTGTTCACTGTGGTGCAGTTCTTTATATCGTCCGCAAGGAGTTCCAAAGTGATGGAGCCGCAACTGCAAATGAATGCCCACCAAAAGTTTTCAAGTTGAATGCTATTGATAATAATTTTAGTTGTTTCAGGTGTAAGAAATTTTCTAATTTTACTTAGTATTACGTAACGAATAAAAGAAGATTTGCATAATGCATTAACATGAGAAATCAATGTCACAGAATCATCAAACAAAACGCCAATGTTCCGTGAAGTTACTGAACAATCGACAGACTCGTCAACAAGCGGTTCAGGACTATAAGACTATGTCGTGATAGCGTGCAGTGCAGGCGTTCTTTTGTTAGCAAATGTTGAATTTTAAAACTTGTTTAGAGTTTGGTCGTCATTTTGGTTCATTACAAAACGTCAGTGGCCTTCCTCTCCCGCTCCCCCTTGTTCGCCTTCCAGCCTGACTCCCACACCCTTGGTCACATCGTTTGACTCGCCTCAGTCCGCGGTTCATCTCAGGGCTCGTTCGTCCTCGAACCGGCTTTGCTGATTTCCCTTTCGTAAACGGTCGATGCCATTTTAAACGGTCGATGCCATCATTAGCATTCATTAGTAACCAAGCCTTTTGTAATGGTGGATGCCATTCTCTCTGGTTTATGCCTCGATTGTAACGAAAGTAGGCTATCATTATTAGATAAAATTGAGCCTAGGCAAAGCGATTATTATATCGAAGCTAGATTCGCGGTTAGGTAAGACTTAGGGACATAGTCACCCGTTAATTGATATATCATTAAGAAAAGCCTGTTTCATGATTTTTTTCCCTTGGGTTTGCCGGATCAACCCAGTGGTCTAGTGGTGAAGGAGGGATGTTAGCATGCAAGAGGTTCCGGGTTCGATTCTAGATTTCTGAGGGGGCAAACAACTCAAACTCGGGAGATTTCAAACCAGTTGTTTATTATGCTGATACTTTTTCGGAGCGAATGCATTTTTACAGTGTTACAGTAATTAATATACTTAAATTTAAGTTATTTTCGTCGCTTTAGTAACAAGTAAACAGTCTGCGTAGTTAACAAAACTAATGCAAGTCAGATATAGAGCAACCATTCCAAACTTCTAATAAAAAAAATCATAACTGCCAACTATCTAGCTCTCAAATATGATTTTTACATGTATACTTCACTGTTAGAAAGAACCGATCTTCCAAAAATTGTTCCTTTATCCATTGTTTACCCCTAGCAGGGCACATGGCTAATTTGCATCATAATGTTGTCCCCAACATGGCGGCTATCGTGAATAAGGCCTATTGGTGAAACATTTTCTAAGTATCGCTAAATTGGCAGCGACCGTTTACGAAAGGGACATTTGCGCCGGCATTACAGGGTAATGTTATGATGTTTTTAATTACCAGGGGCTTTTGACAAATTCACTACTCTCCACCTTATGTCATATAGTAACGTATAACAGCTGTTGTAATATTGGTTTCCCTGTGGCTTATGGTGAGTGACAAGTGCCGATATTGGCTGGGATTTGGTTTGAATAAATCAGTTCAAGTTGACTGATATCGGCTTGTCTATTCTCATTCATTTAAAAGGCGCGAAAATGTCCTTATTATTCGATTTCACTGCTAGAACTCACTGCAAGTGCCTTACGCCCTATCACTGAATCCCTAGGGAGTTTTCCTATCCTTTTTTAGCGGTTGTGTCAGGTGAATTTGTAAACTTTAGCTCATTTGAGAATCAGGGTTGGTTTTTTTCCCCACCCTCCTCCCCTTCAGTGACGTCCGCCATCGCCACAATTTTACTTCCACTCTATGTCTTATGCAAACTTTTTCTCCCACATCTTAACAACCAGAAGTCAATAGAGTGCATTTTTAATCAATTTTGGGGGTAAGGTGCACTTTAATATTAGCCAATTTAGCAGCCGTTGTATATTTTTCACTCCTTCACTGGCCCTGAAGAAGACTGGTTCTACAAGTCGAAATATTGGCCATTAAATCTGCCTTTTATTTCCGTTATACTAGCATTGCATTTTGAATTATAACGAGGGGGGGGGGGGGGGGGGGAGGGGGGGAGGGGTGGGGATGAAGGGAAAAGGCGGGCACAATATTGTAGGGGGTGTTTTGGGGAGAAAGGGTGGGTTTTTATCTCGTGAATACACCAAGCGTTAATCGAGATATAGTATACGGTGGCAAATGCGCAAATTTTCACTGGGATGTAACCTTTTTACGTCCTTACGTCATACAATGTCGAGACAGTCTCGTTTCACACAATGCATATTTATATCACGCTGAGATGTTTCGGTCGTTTTAAATTTGTTTTACTCTTCAATTCTTTGACTTCAAACTCAATATGGAAAATTAAAACCGATCTGTGGACTTCACCTTATGTTGATGGCTATTGGAACTCTTTGATTCTTTCACGCGCGTATAGGGATAGCATAACTTAGATTTTGTCTCAAGACGTTTGCCCGCCATTGAAGAACATGGTAGAAGGGCATAATACAGGAAAATAGTCATGTTTCTAGTCAAACGGAAACAAACTTTATGTTTCGCTTCTCTTGTTCTCTTACATAACACTATTTACAAGCGCCTATCGTCAGCCAACTTCTACATTTGCTTACTTTTTTGTGATAGCAATCGAATATTATCAAAAGCTCACTTTCTTTTAAATTTATTTTAAATAACATTGATAGCTTGTTTAAAACTATTTTTTGTCTTATTACTTAAATAAAATTAACGGAATTTCGCAACAAACTGAGTTTACTCTGGTAATTAAAAAAAATCTTATACTTCTAGCAATATCTTGACTAACATTTGCATTTTGTTGTATAAATAATCGTTTCTTTGTTACATTAGGAATTAGCTATTTTCTCTCAGTTTCATTTTTTTCATTTAGCAAAGGTTTCCCTATCGATCAATTTGCTACGTTTACGGTTTAACACAATAGACATTACAACATGCAATTACAGGTCAAAGGCCGTGTTTTCACGAGCGATTTTTCAAGTCGCTGAGCGAGTGACAGTCGGAAATCTCGTGAAAAAAGTTGCTTGTCCAACTCGCTTAAAGTTAAGCGAGTCGGCGAACTACAACAGAATTCTCATTAAATTTAAGCCACCAAACCAGGTCGCTTAAGCTTGTCGGCAATTCATTTCGGCCAATCACATTTCGCCAGCGTTCAAACAACAAAGAAGGGCATTGTATTGTCGTTCTTTTGTGTTCTAATTTTCTATTGTTTTAACAAAAGAAAATATATCGCGCATGGTATAAGAAAAATGAATAAAGTTCTGTCCGTGAAAACGCATAAATTTTTTAAGCTGCTTAACGCGGTCAGTAAACAAATCACCTACAGGAATGTTAAGCGAGAAAAACCGCCTCGTGAAAACACAGCCAAAGGCTATCGAGAAATGTATGACGAACACCTTTAGCAAAGGGACACCTCGCGTAAGCATACACACAGTAATGGTCCAGCCACATACTATCTCTTTAAAAGTGACACTGTCCCGCCGTAAAAATAAAAGTTTGCCTACTTGATTTCCACTAGTGTGGAAATATCGCTAAATTCCTCCAAATATACAAATAAATTGGATAAAAAGATTCTATAGAGCAAAACAGAGGAAGTAGTTTGGAGATAAAGTGCAGGATTACAAGGATGGAAGTGGATTACAGTTCGGTAGGGTCGCAGCTCTTAGAAGCTTCTATTTTCATTGGCCTTGTAAAACACAGCTGCTATTGTTTTTAGGGTTAGGGTCCATTGTTGTGTTGTTTGTCCTATTGTTAGGTCTAAGGGTGGCAAGCCAATGGTGTGAGACCTTCTAAGAGCTGCAACCTTACAGTTCATCAAGAAATATTGCTTATCTGGTGGAATTTTGAGTTTTATTTGCCGTTATTTTGTCTTTTTAGTTCACATTTCTCTGCGTTTTGGCGATTTTTCTTCCTAATTCAACGCACTAAAGCAAGCTTCTGGCCATAATTATGAAAACACAATGTTGCAGCAGGAAAACTAACCCTCCCATAAAGGACATGGTTAAACATGTTCCCAACGGTGCCCGTTTACCGGAGGCGCCACTATATGACACTTGACTATATGACATGGCGTTTTCTTCTCTTCTGGTATCCGCTGTGCTCAAAAAAGCTTTGTCGGTGAGACCCATCATAACTGCAAAAAATTGATAAAGGCACATTAAATGACTGCACAAGAAGGCTCTTGGTTTTCCGGTCCAGTACAAAACTCTCCCTTTTCAAGTTATTCGCCTAACAGGACTATTCTTGCTATCAAGGGTGGATAAAGAATTATTCTTTCAGATGCTGGACTGAACATGTAGAAACACTGTTTAGTAATTATAAGAGATGTGCTCTTCATCACTGAGGTGTAATCAAACAGATTACCGGACGATACATGACATGCTTTAAAATTAAACGATTTTCTTACAAGAATTTTTTTCTTACAAGGTTTTGGGAATTATCGATAATTCATGATAACTCAATTCAACCTTAAAGATTTCTTGAGTTTTCGAGAAAAAGATGCAGCCACTTATGCGGACGAATTGAATTGATATGCGCGTGAATGGGAGTACTCTAATCTTAACTATCAGTTAAAATTTCGGCAATTAATCAGTAAATCCAGAACCTTATATCAGGGTGCCATTATCTGGCAGGTTTGCCAGTATTATTTTGAGGAGAAAATAGATGTTGGTCACTAATGGATACCTTGCAAATAATTTTCATCAGGTCACGTGACACTTTGTCCACGTCATTCAGTGACGAAGTCAGGTAAATATCACCGGCGTCATGCGCAATACTCCTCAGTTCCCGATAATCCACCTGGCGTCCAATTCCCACGACAACAACTCTGACACCGTGTTTTCTGAGCGGGTGAACTGCGCGTTCCAGTGGAAGCATATTTGCAGCAGTGGACTGTGCACTTTCGGTAATGAAAACCAAAACCTGGGATGCCTGTGCAGATCCAGCGAGGCTTTGTGGTCGTTTTGCCTTGAACATTCTTCTCGCTGTTATTAGAGCCTTGTCTTTTCTGTTGTCGCCACCGAGGTGGGGAAGAGCGCCCACGGCTCTCCAGAAATCTGAGAAATTATTGTAGCTATTTAGCCCGACGATGGGGAAAGCGTTATCATTGTAGATGATGACTCCGGCCCTTGTGTTCTCTCTGGAGATGTCGTAATACGAGGAGAGCTGTTGGACGAGAGCTTTTTGTTGTCGGTATTCTGAGGAGCTGTTTGAGGAGTCGATGACGAATCCGATGTCCACGTTTTTAAAACACGATTTCTGCGTGCCAGCGGCGCCTTGGAACAAGGCTATGAATTGAAAGAAAAGAAAATGAATAAAGGTCAACTATCCTCCTTTGACCAGCATCCAAAACTGATCTAAACTGTCTTCTAAATATTTAAATTCTTTCTATACATTTAACCTTGGGGAATATGTTTTTAAGACCAAGCCTGTTTTCGGAGATCATGATATTTCGGTATCTTTAGCGCTCTGTGTGCTTCGTGTTTATAATGACGGTTCATTGAAAGTTAAGTATATCCTAAAATATTAATTGAGGACGATACTTTTTATTGCTCCACACGATAGCTAAGCGAAGATTATTTTCCATATTTTCCCCAAACACTTAGAGAAGGGGAGAGGGGGTAACTTATGTGAAGTACAGTTATTATTTAAGGAAATGCAGTCAGTTGTTTATTTACACTCTTACTTGTTTCAGAAAGAGAAATCAATATCTTAATTCTGGTCATTAATTTAGGGGCGCTCATCATTTGTAAGAACTGGTTGGCTACACTGGTCAACGTGTAGAAATTACGCCATGATTTTCCATTATAGACAGGCCAGAGCTATCAGTTCGTAAAGGTGTGCACCATTTTAATGGAGTGTGGGAGCAACTCTTCATAGGCGCATTTTATTTACAAACTTACCGGTCTGGCCCGCCAGTTGCGACAGATGGTAAGCGCCCTAGCTATCGATTGATATGGCATATTAATTAAACAATAAATAGGGTGAAGAGTTTCTTGTCCGATTTTTTCCTATATAAATTCAGTATATTTTGGTCTAGAAGAATTAAAACACAAAAAATGGTTACTTACGAAAAGGTAACCGCGCCTCTTCGCAAGCAGTGCGAGCGATTTGATGAGACTTCGTCAGCAAGTCATCAAAATTATCCACGGTGAAAATATCCTCATCCTTTTCAACAATCAACCTCAGCTCATCACGGGAGACATCGCTTCCAACACCAACAGCTAACACCTTGACGCCGAGCTGTAATAACGGTAAAACAGCCTCGTCCAGTGGAGTGGCCCTGAGATCTGAAGACTGTTTGCCATCCGTGAGGACGATAAGTACCTTGGGTAAATTGGCGCGCGCTTGTTTTAGGGCTCCAAACAATCCAACCGCTGCCATTTTAAGCCCGTTGTCGATGCGGGTTTGACCACCCCAGTAAGGTATCTTATCGACCGCCGTTTTGAACTCTTCATTGCTGTTGTATTGTCCAAAACGTATCCACATGTTTGCCTCGCTGTTGTAAGTCACAACACCGGCTTCGGTTTTACCCTGCGAGACCGAAAACTTGTCTGCCACATTCTTGACAAAATCTCTTTCCTTTTGGTAATTCTTAACTGTGATACTGCTTGACATGTCCATAACGAATCCTAAATTGATGTGTTCGTCCTTGCATTGCACTGAAATAGGCAAGTAAATGAATAAGTTGACTGATAATTCCTAAAAAAAACGGTTAAAAACCGATAAAACCTTCAGCGAAAAATTTCGTCAGTGTTTTCGCTTGCAATGTTCGATTTGTTCTTGTATTCAGAGGTTCATGGCGTTTTCTACGAAATGGAACTATAAATAATTATTCAAAAAAATTACCAAATAGCACGATTGCGTATGCCTCGTGAAAATCAAGAATTTAAGTCTGAAGAATCTCTTGCTAAAAAGGTTTCCTCGTCTCTGACCAGGTTCAAAGTGAAAGAAGAATCGCTAATTAATATCTGCGAGTTGGCTTCCCATGTTAAAACAAAATAAAAAATTAAATTTCAAAGAAACAGCATTCGTTGTTGAATATTCATCCCAAAGTGGCTAACATGTATTGTAAACTTATTATTTACCTGTAACATGTATTGAAAACTTATTATTTACCTGTAACATGTATTGTAAACTTATTATTTACCTGGCGAAGGAGCAGGAGCTCGACAGATTTTCAGCGCCACGTCGTTTGCCATATTAGCCAAGTCATTGAAGTCGTTTACAGTGAACACATCCTCGTTGCTTTTTGTCAACTCTTGCAGTTCGTTAGGATCCACCTCATCGCCGATGCCAATGACATAGATTCGTACACCCAACTGCTTCAAGGGACGAACGGCGTCTTTCAGAGAAACCGTATCTCCAATACTCTGCCTACCATCAGTGATAATAACCATGGTCTTGCTTTGCCTAGAGCGCATGCCTCCGTTAGTAGTAAACAGCTTAGATGAAGCAAGCTTCAGCGCTTTGTCCAGTCGTGTTCGTCCCTTGGCATGTAGCATATGATCGACGGCTTTTCCGAATTCTTCTCCATCAGCATTGTCTTTAAAGCTGACTTCCATCCGAGCATTACTGCTGTAAGATATCAGGCCAAGTTGGTGTTTTGTTGAGATTGGGTCAAATGAAGACGCCAGAGTTTTTACGAAGTCTTGCTGCTTTTTGAAATTTTCGTCTGTGATGCTACCTGATGTGTCTACAACGAAAGCAACGTCGGCTTCTTGAGAACACTTGACAGCTGAAAAAAACGAAAGAAGATACAAGGCCGGTTAATTTTATATCATGCTATATGCTGAATATATAAAGAACTTAGGAAGCAAGTGCGAAGAAAAAGGCGGTAATAGCAATTTGTGAACTAATTTGAACCCTATTTAGTTGGAGCCAAACCTTGTATCAAATAATGTGGTTCTACCTTAAAGCCCGGGAAGGGGGTGGGGGGGGGGGGTGTGGGGGTACTTCCGTATATAAGCTATATAGTTATGTGCGGCCCCAAAGGGTATGGTTTTTGTGATCCGTTTTGGTCTGAAAACGGGTATAGAACCGAGAGGAACACCCCCACCAAATATTCCGAAGAGTACACCTCCCGGGCTTTGTGGCTATTTGAATGAAGGCTTGCGAGTATTTTCAATAGTACCTTCCTGCCTGTGATGCAGTTTTATATTGCATCTTAGGTGTTCGTAATTTTTTTAGACTATGGATGAAATCCGTAAGTGTGACCATTCCAATAAAAGCCAGTAAGTGGTAGTGTCCTGTTGTACTATTTGCTATGGTGTAGGTCGTACTGACTTGTGAGTCTGTAAATGTATGAGACTCCAGAGACAGCTGTTGATGGAACGATTGTTAATGTTGTCTTGCATGGTGCCATGTGTATCGCAATATCTCAAACTGGAGATCTTTAAATTATTTACCTGCAGGTGTGCGTGTTATGATACCGCATGTTTTAGTGGCGAGTTGTCGAGACTTGTTCACCAAGTTATCAAAGTCTTTAATATTGAATATATCCTCCTCTTTCACAACAAGTTTGCGAAGCTGAATCCGATTCACCTGACTACCAATGGCCACAGCGTGCACCCGAACTGAAAGCTGTCGCAGAGGAACCACCGCCTGTTGAACAGGTATAGCATCATAATCATTACTCTGCCGTCCATCTGTTAAGATGATCATCACTTTTGGAACGTCAGCACGCGCGCCGCTTTGAGCGGTGAAAACGTCCTCAGCGGCCAGCTTGAGCGCTTTGTCAAATCGCGTTCCGCTGGCGGCGAAGGGAAGCTGTTTGACTACTTCTTTGAAAGAGTCCTGGTTCAAATGATCTTTGAAGCGAATGTGCAATAACGCGGTGCTACTGTATGTGACAAGAGCAAACTGTGTTTTCTCGGGAGCCATGTAGAATGATTCAGCGACTTTTATAACGAAGTTCTTTTGTTTCTCGAAGTCTTCCTCTGTCATGCTTTCAGAAGCGTCCATGAGGAAAGCGATGTCAGCTTTTTCGACGCACACAAGTTCTGGATAAAGAGAAAGCGAAATACTCATTTTACCTCTTTATTCGTGTGTTGGTAATATTTTGCAAAAATTGACGACGTCTGTTACTCTGATCGCCTGTGTGGTTTATAAAGTATTGATAATGTAAAGAGAAAAAAAGAATGATCAGTGGAGTTTGTTACTGGATACCGCTTGTTTTGTAAAAGGATCAGTATTTCTTTCTTTCAGGGATATTAAAGGATATCAGTTGTACACATACAAACTACTTACCCAAACCTGAGGAGAATAGTAATATATATTAAGATGTTGTGATACTGTTGTAGAACGAACCGAACGACGCCCCCCTTCCCGGGCTCTCCTCCAAAAAATACAATAGGAAAAAAAAAAGGAAAAAGAAAAAAAAAACGTCCTTGTTACTCGTTTCTCGGCCACAATGAGCGACTTTTGTAGGACCCCTCATCGATTTGTTTGAGTTAATGAAAATATGTTATGGAGGAGGAGACAACTTTGCTTATACAGAGTAAGAAATTACGGTTTAATGAGAAATTATATGTATAATTTTAATAACTATAAATATTATAATTCCTTTTAATTTACCTGGTCTTTTGATAATTTCACAAGTCTGATTACCAACTTTCTTCGTGTTATCTAACAAGGTGTTGAAATCATTCACAGCGTAAATGTCTTTGGGTTCAGTAACAATCTGTCGCAGTTCCTTCATATCAATCTGACCACCAACTGCCAAGGCAAAGATTCGAACACCGAGATGTCGTAAATGCATCACGGATCTCTCTATCGGGACTGCATCGTAATCGGCGCTTTGTTTTCCATCTGTGAGGATGATAAATACCTTGGGAAGATGAGGGCGGACACCTCCACTTGGTGAGAAAAGGTCTTTGGCGGCTACTTCAAATGCCTTATCAAAGCGAGTACCACCAGCAGCAAATGGGAGCTTCTCTACACTATCTTGGAAGCTTTGCAGGTCTAACTTGTCTCCAAACTTGACTCGTACTTGTGCGTGACTGCTGAATGTCATGAGTCCAAGGTGAGATTTACTTGGTCCGACATCGAATGTGGCGGCGATCTTTTTGATTACCTCTTTTTGTGTTTCAAAGTCTTTCCTTGTCATGCTTTCGGATGCATCCACGAGGAAGGCGATGTCAGCGATTTCGGGACAATCTAGTTGTGTGAAAGAAGGTAAAAAATCATTACAGCCATGCTCCGTCACGCGTGACCAGTATTTTTGAAAACTTAATGGAGTTTTCAAGTTTACGCATCGTTTTTGAAAATTCATTCCGAAATTCGGGTTCCCGTGAGAATTTTACCGCATTTTCGGAAACAAACAGCAACAAAATATCATTTTGTTTGAAATGTTACATATCCGAACAATATTAGTTTTTTTTATGCGTGCAGCGAAGTTATTTTCCGTCAATATGTGACTTTAAAAGTGTTTTCCACAGAGATCTTCAAGATTTCATTCAAATCTCGGACGTTGCAAAGAAATATTCAAATGTTCATTTCATTCTCTGGATTACTGGTCACGCGTGACGGAGCATGGCTGTAAAAGGTATAGATGAACTTTTTTTAACTTATGACAAATTGAACTACATTAGAAATAGAGGAACGACGCCATCTTTGATTACAATATTCAGTGCAGCATTGAATATAATTTTGCAATACAGCCTTGAATGCATTCTTGGAATACATTGTTGAATACAATCTTGCAATACAGTCTTGAATGCAAATTTGCAATACAGCCTTGAGTGCAATTTTGCAACACAGTCTTATATGCAATCTTGCAATCACGCATCCTTGAATGCAATCTTGCAATCACATTTCCTTGAATGCAATCTTTCAATCCGGCATCCCAGAATGCAATCTTAAACACTTTAATCAACAATACCACTGTACCCTTACATACCTGAGCATGATTTATTGTTGCAGTTCTGTGTCTCCTGAGCTTGGCCTGTGCACTGTTGTCCTCCGTTAGCGGGTGGTGGGTTTGTACAGGTGCGAGTTCTTATTTGTTCTCCTTTCCCGCATGTTTTTGAGCAGGTCGTCCAGTTTGTCCAGCCGCTCCATTTTCCGTCAACTGTTTACAGCAAGAAAATCGATCGTTTAGCTTTTGTCCGCTACATTATAGTAAAGTAATTTCACCGTTTAAAATTTCATTCACAGGTGAATTATAACTTGTTATATATATGAACGAGGGTTAGACTTTCAGAAGAGAAGCCCGTTTATACTGCAGTTTACCTGGGCAATTGTCAGTGTTACAAGGTCTGGTTTCGTCTCCGTGATCAATGCAATCTTTTCCTCCGTGGGCGGGGCTGGGTTTAGTGCACGTGCGAGCACGTGTTTGAATTCCACCACCACAAGATCGTGTACATTCAGTCCATGGTTTCCATTCACTCCACTGACCATCAACTGGCAAAAGAAGGATACCTGAATGATTAATTTTCTATTTGAATATATTGGTGGAAATATGGCAATCAAGCAAAAGACAAAAAACACCGTGCATGAAGGTGCTCGGAAAGTTGTTTTAGTTTTCTAACGATCCAATCGAAAACTTCACCATCAACCCGAGGCTAGATTTACATGTAAGTAAAGTTACATATTAACTTCTTGTATATTTCTTAATATTTTAAAGACATACCGGGACATTTTCTGGTATTGCAAACTCGGGCTTCTTGTGCCGAGCCCTCGCACTGCTTTCCGCCATGTTGTGGTCTGGGGTCATCACATCTTCGAGTCCTGGTCTGTGTTCCCTCCCCGCAGGTCTTGGTGCACTCCGTCCATTCAGCCCACTTGCCCCATTCACCGTCGACTGCGGGTAAAAAGTATAACACAGTAAGCTTCAAACTCGGAGCACCTATTGAGAACAGGAATTGTAGCCACGGCGAGGTTCCGAGGGTTTTCGTAACAGCGGGAGTTAACTGGATCAAAATCTTGACCATGATAAAATATAAACATGCGTTCGTCACTGAATTATCCAACATTTGTCCAAGGACCACGAGGTAGCTTTTATTTGTGTAGGTCATAGTTTTCATTCATATATTTACCTGGACAAGCTCTTGTTTCGCATGATTTAGTTTCACGAATAGCGCCAACGCAGTCTTTCCCGCCAAAGGCTGGGCGCGGTCTGTTACACGAGCGTACTCGTTCCTGTGTTCCAGTCCCACACGTTTTTGAACATGGTTCCCAGTTTTTCCATTCACTCCATTGGCCGTCCACTGCAAGAAATTGGTTAAGAATATTAGTTCAATTTCAACTATTGAGTATCATCTTTACCAAACTGATAAACACCACTATTATGTGATTACCTGGGCAAGGTATTCCTTGGCATGATCTGGATTCACGACTGGCACCAACGCAGTCTTTCCCGCCAAAAGCTGGCCGCGGCCTGGTGCACGAGCGTACACGTTGCTGTGTTCCAGTCCCACACGTCGTTGAACATGGTTCCCAGTCTTTCCAGTCACTCCATTCACCGTCGACTGCAAAAACCAATTTTTCGTCATTTGTCATTTGGCGTAAAGTGCGTACGTAGTTGTCGATCTATTAGTTTTGTAACTCTGTTTCTGATCATTATAATTTAATCAGAAACAGCGCTACCTTGTGTAGGAATTGGGATACCTTCAACAGACGGACAGAACTTGTTTCCTAAACTTGACTTCTCCAAAACCTGACTTGTGTTTCTCTCTTTAATTTAAACGCCTGGATTCACTAACCTGGACAGATTCTATTGTTGCATTCTTGGGTTTCATCTGCGCTTCCTACGCAATCCTTTCCACCATTTGCTGGTCGTGGGTTGGTACAAGTTCGCGAACGTTTTTTCTGTCCAACGCCACAAGTCTTGGAACAGGGAGTCCAATCTTCCCACTGGCTCCACTGACCGTCAACTTTATTGGAATATAAGAGAACGAAAACAGTTAGTAAACTTTTTTCCTGGTTACATTATTATTCGTGAAGATCAGAATAAATAGTTTTCAAACATTGTAACGGTAACTTTGTTTGTGTTTTATTTTTGATCACCCTATTTCAACCTTTATCTTAAACTAAACTTTATGCTTATTTACCTGGACAGGCCTGTATATTGCAGCGTTGAGTCTGTTCCCGTTGCCCGCGGCAGTCTTGCCCACCATGAGCAGGTGGTGGATCATTGCATTGTCTTATTCGCTTCTGAACTCCGCCACCACAGGACTCGGTACAGGAACCCCACTCTTCCCAGGCACCCCACTGACCGTCAACTGTTATGAAACATGCGTGTTATTTCAATACTTAGAATGTGGCTTAATACTCATTAGTTGTATAAGTAGTATATGACAAACCCTGATATGACCAATATGCATTTTGACCGATACGACAGGCACATTGATTTTGTTGCAAACTGTATCCGAAGATTAAAAATAGAGTGCTCAAACTCCTGTTTCGGAGATTTTAACTCCCGTTCTAGTAAATCTTATCTTCGCACCCTTTGTAAAGGGGAATGGAAATGTTTTCAATGTAAGTTCTTAGTTAAACTTTTTTCAGTTTATCAAAACACAAAATACCTGGGCAAGAACCACTGTTACAGTTGCGTGTTTCAACTTTCGCGCCAGTGCACTCTTGTCCTCCATAAGCCGGTCGGGGATTGTTACAGGAGCGGAATCGTCTCTGAGTGCCCAGTCCACAGGAGGTCGAGCATACGCCCCATTCCACCCAGGCGCTCCACATTCCGTCAACTGCGGTAACAATGGTGAACAAAAGTTAAACATTGTGCCTTGGCTAAGGCATGTCTTAAATGGGCACTGTCTGCCGAAATAACAAAATTTCACCATCTTAATTTCCATGTTATGTTGCCAAATACCACCAAATATACAAGTAAATGGAATAAAAAGATTCTACAGAGTAAAACGAAAGTACAGTCAACTCTCTCTTAAGCGACCACCCTTGTTGCAGGAAAAAGTGGTCGCTTAAGGGAAGTGGTCGCTTGAGAGAAAAATCACTTTGAAACAGTATTTTATCGAGAAAGAAAACGGTTATTTACAAAGTGTTCGCTTACAGGAAGTGGTCGCTTAAGAAAGTAGTCGTTAAGAGAGTTGACTGTAGTAGTTTGGAGATCAAATGCAGGATTACATGGATGGAAGTGGATTACAGTTCATCAAATTTGTTTTCATGATGATCTTTTTCTTCCTATTTCAAGACAATAAATCAAGCTTCTGCTCATACTCGTGTAAACATGGTATACCAGCCAGGACACTGTCCGTTTAAGGGGATTCTAAAATACGCGTTCCTTTTTGTTTTGCCAGACAAAACATGAAAACTAAGAAAGGTGTCTTAAACACTGCCTTATACACCGTCTTATATACACTGACAACGTTTGATATGTAACTTACCAGGGCAAAGCTGTGGGTTACACACACGTGTTCGTTCACTTTCTCCTCTGCATTCTTTGCCACCATTGGATGGAGGAGGGTTGTCGCATAATCGAGAGATGCTTTGTGATCCGCCGCCACAAGACTTTGTACACGCCGTCCACCTTTTCCAATTGCCCCAGTTTCCGTCCACTATAAGTTAAAACAGTGTTAGGTGTCGGGGCTTTAGAGTTTTAGTCTCTGCTATCGTGCGAAGGCCTCAGACAAGACACTTTCCGTCATACTAACAATACCTCTTGAACCAGGTGTTTTAACGGTGAACATTTAACAGATTTAACTGTAAAAGTGGGAAATATCGAATTATGTTGAAACAATTATCTTCAAGTGCTCACTGTCGCTATCTTGTTGTACACCAAAACAGATATCTGGAAATGACACAACGTTAAAAAGGTGTTTAATTTCGTAAAACATTTACCTGGGCAATCATTTGTATTGCAAGACCTCGTCTTGCCGCTTGATCCGGGACATTGCTTTCCTCCATGAGCTGGTCGTGGATTGGTGCATGTTCGTGACCTGGCTTGTATCCCTGTACCACATGACCTCGTGCACACGCTCCAGGGCCTCCAGTCACTCCAGCTACCGTCCACTGTAAAACCAGACATTGCAATATTTTAGTTGCGTGACACAAACTTTATGTAACGCTTTCCGTTAGAGAAAATGAACCTTCATTATCCTTTTGTTGTTCATATGCGGGTTACACAAAACGTAGCCTGTGTTGTTTCGAAAATGTGGGATATTTCAATGCATCAACTCGTTTTGTCCCATATTCTGCAAGTTGTAGATATTGTAAATATACCTGGGCAAGGGTTAGTGTTGCATTCATCAGTCTCCTCGCTTGGTCCCTTGCAGTCCAATCCACCGTTGGCTGGGGGAGGATTGGTGCAGGTTCTTGATCGTTTCCAGTTTCCGCCACCACACGTCACACCACAGGAACCCCAGTCAGTCCACTGGCTCCATGAACCGTTAACTATAAAATAACATTACAGAATGTATAAAAAAAAACACTAATGCATGAGAAAGTAACAAAACGATCCAAACACAAAGAATGTAAAGAAAAGGTATCATATTTAAAATAACCGAACAGAAAAAGCTTGGAACTGGAAAGGCTTAAATGGTGTGACCATTCAAATGAAACCTCTTTGGCAGTACTTTTGCATGGCACCATTTGTTCTAACTTTTGAGTCTGTTGATGAAATCCTATGGTGTGACCATTCAAATGAAACCTCTTTGGCAGTACTTTTGCATGGTACCATTTGTTCTAACTTTTGAGTCTGTTGATGAAATCCTATGGTGTGACCATTCAAATGAAACCTCTTTGGCAGTACGTTTGCATGGCACCATTTGTTCTAACTTTTGAGTCTGTTGATGAAATCCTATGGTGTGACCATTCAAATGAAACCTCTTTGGCAGTACTTTTGCATGGTACCATTTGTTCTAACTTTTGAGTCTGTTGATGAAATCCTATGGTGTGACCATTCAAATGAAACCTCTTTAGCAGTACTTTTGCATGGTACCATTTGTTTTGCAATATTTTACAAAATGAAGTCTGGGATTTTTCTTGAATTTTGATTTTGCACTCTTGGGAGTTAAGGGATAAGCTTCTTGTGGTCGTTTTTTAAACTGAATGCTTTCTTCCTGTTGAATATAAAAGGGATTTTAAAAACTTATCGACACCTGTTTAGCCAAACTTTCCCCAATTCGATAAAAGAAAAAAACTATTGGAGTATAGTTTTTAATTGTATTCCCAAATTATGAAAATTGTTACCTGGGCAACCTACTGTATTACAAAGCCGAACCTCGGACGTATCTCCAACACAATCTCGTCCGCCATTGCGGGGAGGTGGATTTGTACAAGATCGTCGACGTCCTTGAGCGCCTGTGCCACATGTGTGAGAACAGGCACCCCAATCTGTCCATTCAGACCAGTTACCGTGAACTAAAATGAAAAAAAAAAGTATGCATAGGCAGTAAGAACTAGATTCATATTCATAGTTAGAATTTCACAACGTAGAGGGAGGGGTAAGTCTGTAGTCATTTTATTCCCTGAAGAAGTCAGGCTGTGCCTGACGAATATTTGAAAGAATGCACTTATAATCTCAGTTGTACAGTCAGCCTTGCTTTACAATGTATTAGTTACTTCGTATTGAAGTCTGTAAGCCGTATGTCAGTTAGCAATCACTGGTGCATGTAGTCTACGTGTAGAACTTTACTCAACCAAGACTGCCGTATAACAGCACTTGTTAGTTTTACAATTCTGTGATGTACTGGCATGTTTGATTTCATACTCGGTGTCGATTACCAGGTATCCAAATGTACTACACTACTTTAATAAGAACTTAATCTCAGCCTGGGCACATTTTGGCCAATCCCAGCTTCCGCATTCTTATAAAAGAAAAAAAAGGGATTTTTATAGGAAAAAAGAGTGAAGTGGCACTTCTTAATCTCGGCTTCGTCTAGAACAGGAAGCAGGTGGATTAGAGACTGTGTAATAAACCCAGGACATTTGGATTTCAAGCCCAGCGCCCTGCCTCTCGTTCCCGCCACCTGTCACTATTTAATAAAGGCACAATAATATTTTTTAAAATTTTTATCCCCGTTTTCTTTTCTCACCTGGAGGAGGCTTGATTTTCTTACACGTCTGAGCAGCCAGCTGAAGACTGTCTTTGGCCAATTGATCGAAGTTCTCTGCTCTGAACAAGTTTTCTCCATTGCCTCCAACTAACAGCAACAACTCATTGATATCAATAGCTTTGCCAACGCCAACAGCAAACATAGTCACGTTCTTTTGTTGCAAGGGAAGTACCGCCCTATCTAGTGTCTTGGAATCTGGCGTCACAGTCTGTTTACCGTCTGTCAGTATAACGATCACCTTAGCAACGTTAGGTCTCGAACCCCCAGCAAGCGTAAATAACCGTTTGTTCGCGAGATCAAGCGCTTTGTCAATGCGCGTTCGTTGTCGTTCATGTTTTACTTGGTCTACTGCCGAGTTGAAATCGTTTACGTTCGAATATTCTCCGAATCCGATGTCGACATTCGCGTCGTCGCTGTATGAGATAACGGCGATCTGTGATTGGTTAGGTCCCATCTTGAATGTGGAGGCCACTTCTTTTACGAATTCTAATTCTTTCTTGAAGTTTCTTCGGCTGATGCTGCCCGACGAGTCAACGACGAAGACTACGTCGGATTTTTGGGAGCATTGTTCTAAGGAAAATAGAAATAAATAATAATAATAATGTTTATTAACAATTAAAATAACTATTTACAATACATTAAAATTCTAATTACGATAAAATATGTACATTTGAAAAAGCTATAACGTTCATTCATATAAATTTTCATTTCATAACGCTTGACAAGTTCAAGCAAATAGATATTCAAAAATATATAATTTAAAAAACTAATGGAGTAAAACAAATACAAAATATTAACTATACGTAATTAAAATATACTTATATACATATCGATTAAAAAAAAACGTACTCATTTCTTTTCACAAGGTCAAAAATAATAATTTAAAAATAAATGAACTAATTAATATTTCCTTCGGCAGTCTCTATCTCTATATCTACGCTTCTAAAGTCCCAAGACTCTCTCTTAACAGTCCGTGACCCTCTCAGACAAATCAGTGCGGATCTTAGAAGTGCAAAAGATATTCTTGCACGGATCCATGAAATTGTTTTCGCATATAAATAAATAATTCTGTAAGGGCCTGAGATATATGATACCAATTTCCCTCCTTTTTAAGCTGAATTTTCATCGAGTTTAACCACAGGGAAACTTATTAATAAACATCATTAAGGTGGCTATACTTTGATGGATCAATACTATATTTTCTTTATCAGTTGATGCTTCAATAATGGTATCAAACAAATGCCCAATCATTGGTGAACAAGTTGTGGTTTCTTTTATGATGTAACAGGTTACCATAGTATTAGTATAACCTGTTAAAGACACCCTTAACTTTAGCTTTACGTGCTTATAACTAAAAATCGAGCTGGATGACCCCCATTTTTTATTATCGAATTGTAATTGGCATGTTAAGATACAACCTTTTGCAAAGTTTAAAAGAATTCTGTACTTAGGGTTCAGAGCCACCTTAAATTTTCGAAAATTTAACATGGTAACTGTTGTGAGCCACCTTAAAAAAGAGTTTTACCACACTGACTCAAGGGCTAGAACACCTTAAAGAGGTCTGTGGAGCTGGAAAATTTACAATCTTTAAACTTTGTTAGGACATTAGAGATAAAGGTTACTTTTAAAGACTTAAAAAGACTATGAAGACTTCTAAAGACTTTTAAAGTTTGCAGAACAATTCAATGGGACCAGCCTGGCTTTTTGTTGAAAACCACCAAAGTGAGCAGGCTCCCTGGGAAAACTCCATTTTGACTTAATGCACATATGAGCTCACATAACGAATGATAAAGGGTAATCGTCGATAAAAGCTTGGCGCAACGCAACGAGGCAAACGGAAAATAAGCAAAATCAAGTAACTTTGAGTTAAAAAAAACAGCCGACTTTGATCACAATTCACAGCCAGCGACAAAGATCCTGCGATACAAATTTTCGCAAAGCAAAACCTAGCCGAAATATACAGACCGAACACGCAATCTTGAATTGCTTTCAATAAAAAAAAACTTCCCTTAAAACATAAATGATGCTTTTAAAAAAACTGTTTTGGTTTTGTTGTCCTGGTATAGTGCAAATTGGCGTGAGATATTAGAACTTCTCGTGTTAATTTATCAAATCTCATTAAAAGATATGCGTCCACACGCAAACTTTGTTCATAAATCGACAGTGACCTTCACAGTGTCTTCAGGAATAATCATGTTTGACCGCAAAGTCGGTGAAAGATTTATAAACGCTCCATTGAGTTAAAAATCCAACAAATGGAATAAACAAAAGTGCTCCGCAATAGCTATCTTTTGAATGGTTTGCGAATGCCAAGACTCAACGGCCGTTCTTCGCAATTTTCACAGGTTTATATTGAATCTCTCTCTCGCTCTGACTCTGTGCTAAAAACCGGAAACGCGGCGCTCCCTAAAATCTTAGCAAAACGTTATTTGATTGGCTAACAACCACTTCTAAACATTCGCTTTGATTTTGATCATCACGGAATATTACATGTTATTATTATGAAAAATGCAAGCTTATTTGGCTTGCTGATAAGAGGAAAGGCTTTCACAATCCGTTGCTAATAACTGGTACAAGCTTGATTCTAATGACATGCATTTCCGATTTCTATTACCAGAAACCCTGAATCACGCAATTCTAAAATAGATGAACTGCCACACAATATACAGGGGTGGGGGGGGGGGGGGGTACTCCTTATAATGGGCTATACGGGAAGGATGCTCCGCCCGAAAGGGGTACCTTTATTAGGCTGGAGGTATATGAAAGGGTCGGGATTTCACGAGTTGAAGTATATGAAAGGGTAGGAATTTCACGAAGAATAGGAAAGGGTAGCGAAAACACGAGTTGAAGTATCAAAGGTAGGGAAAACTGCCATTTAAGTATTATAAAAAGGGCCTTTCAAAATACATCAAACAGATGCACATAAAGGCTATACAAAAGGGGTACCATTTTCAATGAAAGGCATATGAAAGGGGTACCATTTTCAATGAAAGGTATATGAAAGGGGTACCTTTTTCAATGAAAGGTATATGAAAGGGGTACCTTTTATGTCAAAAACGGTATATGAAAGGGTAAGGGTTTGGACATCCCCGTACAAAACTTTGTTAAATAACCCCCCGGGAATAGGACTGAGTGGAGCCCAATTCGGTCTGTAATCATACTTTCCAAGTGATTAACAATATCGGACGATCACGTACCTGAAGTCAGATTTGTTAATCACGAGTATGATTACAGACAGAATTGGACGACATGAAGTCCTATTATCAATTAATCATAAACGTTACAATTTCCGAGAACAAATAAATGTGAAAACAAAAAAATGAGAAATTCAAGAGTTTGAAGAAAGACTTTTTATCAATAGAGAGCGTTAATACAATTTCATCACTGCAAAACTGGCATTGAAATATGATCATGTGAATTTTCATTCAGGAGCCCCATGCTCCTGGTTCATTTCATTGGCGATCATGAAACTGTCCGATTACATTCCGATTACAACAAATTGTCCAATTACACTGTCCGATTGCAGTTTGCAGGTTAAAATTTAAAGGGAAATACAGAGGTTTAAAAATCAATCACATTTAAGGAAATTGTAATGGTAATGATAAGACACATAACACAGTTTGTAAAGTTTGAACATTGTATAGTCTCCAACACAGCCGTTTAATATTTGCGTGACGACACAAGGGAGGCTAAACTGTAAGGCCTCATAACATTAGCTAAGGTGTTGAAGTGTAAACCGATCTTTTGACCATTTCCTTTACTTTCAACACAAAAAGCATTCCAGCTTCTTTAGGCGTGGACAAATCCTGCGAGCAGAAGTTTTTTTTTTTGGCCCACTGCTAGCAGGGTAGGCGTGGACAAAGCCCCCAAACCAAAAAAACAAAATTATAGACAGGAATGTAATAATAATTGCTAATTTCTTTGGTAAAATATATGAACCAATACACACGTTTTTCTAAAAACATTGTTGTGTGCAATATAATAGCGGTGCTGTATCCATTCAATGAATACAAAATACCGATATATTATATTGTATTGTATTACGCTGCTCAGCTGACTGAAAAATTCTTGCTTGCATGCATGACTGAATCTAATTTGTATCAGCACGAGCGGCATTTTAGTCTTTCAGCTAGAAATGAAATTGTTACGTTTCTCGCTATATTTTCGCTGAAAGCTCGCTAAAAACTTGAACAAAAATCCATGAGGGTAAGTAACGCTAAAGAAAAAAGTATCCAGATGTAGCCTGAAGCAATGGAATTTAAAACTAGTCAATCAATTGACCTTTTAAACTATAAGAAGCTCAATGTACAATAAAATTGAGGCGAATGTTTTTCTATATCATCACAATTTGTCAAAAGCTAGTAAAACTGAAATCAAATTTTGAAAAAAAAAATGGAATGTTTCCTCGCTAAAGATCCGCAAAAGTGCGCCAGGGACACAAGCGTTATATAGTGTTGTATCAGCTAGGATTTGACACGAAGGTATAAAAATATTAAAGCGAATAATATCATTTCAAAAGGAAAGGAAAAAAGACCAAATTCTGTTCTCAAAAGTTTTGACCATGTAACACATGTGAAACTTTTACTCCAGAAAAAAGGTAAACTTTGTGAAATAAGATAGAATTGAAATCAAATAGAGGAAAATACACACGTTGTTAAGTAAACTGTTTTGTTTTTAGTTTAAATGTTGTATGCAAGAGAATGAATACGTTACTTGCGCTCAACACCTTAGCAACATCTAGCAAATATCGAATTTTTTTCGTAGATAGAAAACGTTTTGTCACGTGTGCTTTCTTTGATAATTTGGAAACAACTTGTGCCGGAGGCTGCTTACATCCTTGACCGGTGGAATTCGAATGATATAACGGATTAACTGTGGCGCTTTGAAAAACTAAATACATATAGTGCAATATATGTTCGTGCTTAATTTGGCGAAACTCATTTAATTGATTGTCCTTTATCACCCTAGCATTCATGACTTCTCGTAAGAAGGCTCACTGTTAATTTTAAACCACTTTATAAGCCCATTTTTATAGTAAATCTTGAAGTAAAGCAAACGCGTTGTTTTTAAATAAGAAAAGGAAACAAAGGGAATCAAAGGGAGATCATTAGGCCAATATTTACGTCTGAGAGAATATTCATCTCATGTCAGACTTGATTTAATACGCTTTGAGAGTTTTATTTACTCACGGAATATGCCACCATATACAGTCCGTCTCAATTCACTAACGTTTTGACTAGTCTAAGATTGGTCAACAGATAATTTCTCCTTACAAAACGGTATTTTCTCAAGCAGATAAGTGAAGAGAAAAATGCTCTGATCGAATAAGGAATGTTGCGTTCATCAGCAATACCGGAAAATCTTAAAACTAACATAAGGCAGTGAACGCGTGCCAGCGTTTACGAAAAATTAGCATCGTCTACTTAGAACTAAACGATTTTAACGATTTGAACGAATGTTTTTGTTTTTACTTATTTATCGTCTGTTAAAAATAATTTTTTCAGCAGATTTAATTTGCTACGGAAAATTTGTTTTCACGAATATACATTTAACTCTTTTTTTACTAACAGACTTCATGATAATAGACCTCTTTAGCTTGTACATTTTGTTTTCCCAATGTAGGTCATGTGATGTTCTCAAGGGAATTTGTCCTTTGTCTTTTCATAAATTATGCATACATATGCACGTGAAGAAAACAGAATTTTAAAGAAACTGTTCTCTAGGGTAACATCACATGACCTACATTGGGAAAACAAAACGTACAAGCTAAAGAGGTCTATTACAATCGTTAAACACATAAACACAATGTTTGACTTACCTTTAACAAAGTCTTGCGAATTTACAACCACGAGTATCACAGCGAAGAACGCCGAAAAGCCGTTTAAAATCGTCATGTCGTTTGATTGGCTAGATGTCTTGCTACCAGCATTCGGCGCTACAAGGGTCAATTTGATGGAACGTCTCGCTTGCACCTCAATTTATACTATATGATCCGACTTTGATTGAAATACCATCGGATAATCACCCTGGGTTAAGAATGGGGGCGGGCTGGAGGGGCTGCGATTACATTCGTGGAATACAAAATAGGTTGGTCAATGACGAAAACAAGCAGTTTCCGCGTGGGGTGTCATCGCAGCACTTGAATGGCTTTATGATGTTATGTCACGCACAACTGGAAAACAGGAAGCGCTCTGTTTAGTTTGCTCTCGTGAATGCAATAACTTACTCGGTCACGTCAAAAAGTCAAAATAACTAGAATTTAAAATCAAAGTCATTCAATAATTGCAAAAATCAGATTTTTTGCTTAAAATAGGCGATAAGAGCAATTTTCATCTCCAGCTATTAATAATTCTGGATTAATTGAAATTTTTATAGACTTCCTTTCTGGTTTACAACTCCCTAAAAGTTTAGAAAAGAAGCTTTATTTATTTGTTGAGACGTTTCCGCCTTAAAAATAGTTTTTGCCGCGACTGTGGTAAGATTCAAGTTTTTTTCAATTAGTTATTTACCGCGCCTTGTGCAATAACAACAAATGTCTGAACACACCCAATCCTTACCATAAACCGAGTTGTTCTTTTTGTTATCTTTCGTGCTGCGAGCGCGGCTAGCGCAAAGTTCGCATGCGCTTTTCTATTTAAAAGAACGTTAAGAATTTAAGGTGTATTTAAGGTGTACGCAAAGCTCGAACAAGTTTGGTATCAAAGAAAATGTTTCGAACATTTTTACGAACATCGCAAATCTTTTGTTTCTTTTGCGGTTTAACTTCGTATAACTTTAACAGTTTGTTCTGTTTGGCTGACATTCAAAACATTAAAATTAACTTTAAATGGGTATTAGGGACTAACTCGAAAACCTCGCGGTTCCTTAAGTCTCTAGGCTCCAAGTGATTTATACCTCTCCTTGTCATCTTCTTTAATTAATTTGTAATGTATATAATACTTCTCTTGTAATAATTCTAAGTATGAGTCAATAAAAGATTGTTGTCGTTGTTATTTGTTGAAGTAAGGTCAAATTAACTTAAGTTTAGTTTCCTCAAAGATAAGCCATGTTCAGAACCTTTTTATGAATAGAGCACAACTTATTGGTTTGGTTTGGTTCATTTGCGGGTAAACTTGGCATTTTTTTTTTCATTTGTTCGGTTTACAGTTGACGAAGCATAACTTACTAGAAATAAACAAAACTTGAAGCAAAGCCAAACTTGGGTTTGCCAAGGCACGAACACGGCATAAGTTTTGATTATGTTCTATTTGTGGCTAACATTCGCATAGTTTCTTTTCAGTTGTGTTTGCGGTTGACAAAGCATAACTAAATAGGAACGAATTAAGACCACATAACCTATTAATTAACAAAAACACCGTCGTTCTATCTTCCGAGGAATTCCGGAAAATTATTTTTAGAATAAACAATGTTCGGAAATTCTTCGGTATTAATCGGAATGAGGTATTGAGATGATCGGCGAGTCTTCGGAATAACTACGTTATTTTATACTTCCGAATGATCCAGAAAGAAGTGATCTCCGGAATTAGCATTGTTCCTAAAATCTTCCGATCGTCGAGAATTCCGAAAGCCAAGGTGGCTGTTTTCGGAAATTCTTCGGAATAAATCGGGATCAGAGATATGCCTGGAAGCAGTCTGGAATCTGAGTGCTTTCAGTAACAACGTAAATTATTATAAGGCAATCTATTGAACAAATACAAGAAAAATGTGAAAAAATTACAAGAAAAATGCCGCACCTTACTTACTTACTTCTCTATGATGTACATAACATACGGAATCGCTCCGAAACAGTCTGAAACACCATTCTTTAATACACAAGTAATACACCACGAAAGCAAGGCAAAGTATTTTTTTGAGATATTTTTATTGTCCGGCATCGTGGTCCTTAAATCCCCATAAAGACCTATAATTTACGCTGTAACACAATTAAATTTATCACGCTAGGAACTGGCGGCCAGTAAAGTATGGACAATCTAACTAAATATACAACAAATTTAGCATCGTATTTTCAATAACAACCGACCATTGAATATCTTAACTAACTTATAATCATGTGTTAAGGGAATATCAAATGTTTCAATGTTTTATTACCCAAAACAGAAACCTTTTGCTTAGTGGCGCCCACAGCCGACATCTTAAGTGGGCGTTTAAGAGTAAATTGTTCTGCCTACAAAACGAGTCACCAGCTAATACCCTAAGGCTACTGCGCCTTTACTCAAGTAATACAATTGCGACATTAACTAGTTTCTTTTTCTTAATTATTTCTTTTGAATTACTAAAAGAGTTCTTCCATGTCAATTTACCGCCAATAAGACACGACTTCCCAGTGTTTCAAATGGACAACCCGGCTTAGTGAAAGACACGATGCATGGACGGCAGATAAAACTTGAACAATGGTTGATGTATGTTTTTAATGGATAAATATACATGGAAGCAGGAAGTTTTAGATAAGCACGGATGGTCAAAACGTATTAAACTTCAATATAATAACTTCATTATGTCGGGCTAACAAAATACAAAACACAATGTGATCAAGACTTCATTTTCTTTAAAAAGACATCGATCGCTATCCTTTACTAGCCTGTAAACTGAAATCTGAAATGTTTGTGGATACTTGGAAACGTAGGTTTAAATGAAACAAACACTAGTCTGAGAGGCACATCCTGTCCCCTTGAAGCCAATTTTTTTTCCTTTTTTTTGTCCGATTGACCCACTTTCACGAGAGGGAGGGAATTAGAAACGGGAAACGAATCATTTCATCGGGATGGTCTTATCGCCGATAAACATCTCGGGTCATCAGAACTTTCAGAGAACTATAAATGATCGTATAAAGATAACAATAGCCTTGACGGACAAATTATCAAAGGTTGGGTCAGAGAAGATGAGGATATCTTTGTTTGTAACAATCCCTGGTAACAATTACGCTTGCCAAAAAGGCGTTTCAATTCCACACACTCTCTTGGCTATTACGGCTTTTAACCCTTTCACAGAGTTCACCCAGAGTCATGTAGTGTTACGGAGACATGTAGTGTAGTTCTAACTTTTGCGTCTGTTGATGAAATCCTATGATGTGACCATTCAAATGAAACTTCTTCGGCAATACTTTTGCATGGTTTTGTTTGCTTTTCAATATTTTACATGCGATCACGAATTGGCAACAAATTGACTGCGTTGGCGTTATTTACTGTTGTGGTTTCACTTTCCGTCGTAGCTTTCATAACATCTACCACATCCCGCCTACAAATTAATAACCTCGTACTTCCCGCTTCGTGATTTTGCATCCTGTTTACCATCTTCGAAATTTCTGCCTCAATTTTGATCACCATCCCGCATCCCGACAAACTTGTTTTGAACCCTCTGTTGTTAAAAACGGCTGTGAACGATCACTGAGAGCTGTCGTCTAATGCGTTTTATTGGGCTGAAGCGTCGCATTTTCTTTCTACTTTTGTATCCTAAGAGAAACACTTAATAAACGTGTCAAGACCATTGCTTCGCCGGGTAACAAATTAGTCCCTTTTTCCTGCGTATTTTGTCTTTACTTTACCCACCGTTAAGATACTAGTAGTGAATGGATTAGAACGCGATTAATATTTGTTTTGACCACGAACCTGCCTTTTTTTAAAACAACAAAAAAGACAGCAAGACAGTTCTGTCCTCTATTACAAACAAAAAGAAAAATACAACTCGAATATGGGAAAAGGAAATGCTGAAAGCAGGATAATACATTGTCTGTCTGCGGTATTGCGGTGTTGTTTTAAAAAAGCCGAAACATTTTTATTTAATTTTTTAAAAATGGCTTTAAGCAGCCCATTTTAAGCTTCTTTGATACCCTAATAAACTCACGCGTCTTATGAGTGATAATTGTTTGGCAGGTTCGAATAAAGGCAATAAATGAGAACGGAAGCACTGTATTGTTATCAACCGAAATCCGGGGGAGGGGAACTCAACAAAATTTTGTACGGGGATGCTCCTTTCATTTTTGTACCCCTTTCATATACCTTTCATTGAAAATGGTACCCCTTTCATATACTTTTCATTGAAAATGGTACTCCTTTCACATACCTTTCATTGAAAATGGTACCCCTTTCATATCGCTTTTACGTGCGTCTGTTTGATATATTTTGAAAAGCGCCTTTTATAATACTTAAATAGAGTTTTCCCTACCCGTTTTTATACTTCAATTCGTGTTTTCCCTACCCTTTCCTATACTTCGTGAAATCCCTACCCTTTCATATACTTCAACTCGTGAAATGCCTATCCTTTCATTTACCTCTAGCCTAAAAAAGGTACCTCTTTCGGGCGGAGCATCCCCGTATAGCCCATTATAGGGAGTACCCCACCCCCCGGGACCGAAATGATAACCTTTAGCAATGGACTTTTATTACGAAATCAGCAAGAATGTGATCACCACTTTGATTCTGCAATCCGGCCATGGTCGATAAAAAGTTTTATCATTGCAACTCAGTAATTCAATTTATGCTAAAAGTTTATATCTGTATGGCTTCTTGAATCATCCCCCCTTTCATTCTTTATATCAAGCCGTGTTTCGTAATCCAATGACATCGACAAAGATTTTGCAGTAGTAATTTCATGACTACCGTCACATATGACCTCATAGGCAACCCTTTATATTATGGGGTTATGAGAAAATTTGTTTGCCATTCAAGAGAAACATTTCCGTTGAAAGAAGCATACATATTTTCATCATTTGCTTGGGTGAATTGTCGACCTCCCTACAAGTGAAATTTTCATCAGACAGATCGATGCCTTTTAAGGATATCAGACAAACCAACAAGTCTCTATAAAGATAAATGAAGTGGAACAACACCCGGGGCGGAAAGAAGAGAACTATATCAACAACATAGATGTACTTAGACAAAAATTAAAAAAATCTGTTATAGGCGTCTGTCTCTAATAAAGATTTTGAGCTGTAGACAGGTCATTGATGACCTCGTAAATTACATAACACACTAGTGGCGCTTCTTCAGTTTGTCCCTTTATCATATTTTTAAAGGTATAATTGATTCTTATATATGTTTTCATGTATTCAAAGTATCTGTTGATGAAGACAGATTCTGTCCTCAAATGCTCATTATTAGAAAACGGATATCCTCAGGGGCCGCAAAAGTGAAGACTATTTGTGGTATTTGCTTTCTTTACGATGTCCGGCCCAAAGACGGCTTTATAACTGTTATTTCTTTCTTGCACGGGTCAAAAAATTTAAAAGCTTGGTACTAAAGAAGTGAGAAAACTCCATCTGTAACAGAGATGAAAGCAAACCTAGGTTTTTAACCTAAGATTTGTAAAATATTGAAAAATAAAATAATGGTATCATGCAAAAGTGCTGCCGAATAAGAGGTTTCATTTGAATGGTCACACGATAGGAGTTTGTCAACAGACTCAAAAGTTAGAACCACACTACATGTCTCCATAGAAAGTAAATAATAGCTTTTTTTCATTTGCATGACTATATTGAGCTACAGTATTCAAAAGCATAGTTGACTCTGCTCTGACAGTGAAAGGGGTTAACTGGGTATGCATTACGGAATGATACCTGAGAAGAAGGGGCTATTCGTGACTATCCACATGATCCAGTTGATAGCTTCTTTTATAGCGGGTTACTCACAATTTACGTACAGTGAAACCTTTTCCCGCCACTTAACATCGCTTTAATGGAAATATCTTGTTCACGTTTTAAGCAATCCAAAAACTCTATGCTCATCTCATGAATCTATGTTATGGGGTGTTTTGTAATTTTTTGGGTGATTTTTGGTTTCGTCTGAGGAAATAGTTTTCTCAAAGGATTTGTATAATTTACAGAAATGAGGAATATTGAAGATGTATTGAATTTTAACATTAGAATTTATAGTTAATGATTAATACAAACTGTAGATGGACACCAAGTTAGTCCACTATCAACCTGGGGTGCTCTTGCGTGGGTATCAACTGTCTGTTGGTGTTCCAAAATAGTCCACTATCAACCTGGGGTGATGTTGCGTGGGTATCAACTGTCTGTTGGTGTTCCAAAAATCATTTTCTTTCTTCTATCCCTTGTTTAAACCTCTTAAAATTTCATTCATTGAGTCCCGCCTTAAGCAGACATCCTCGGGACCGTCGCTAGTGTTCGCTTAAGCGCACCGCTGAATACAGGTTCGTTTTACCGGTAAATACGGGAAAAAAATTTAGGGGCTTAAGTCGGATGTCTGCTTAATAAAGGGCGTCCGCTTAATACAGGTTTCACTGTAACTTTCATTGCTAAGCTTTGATAAGCCAGCGTAGGAAGCGTAAACGAGGAGGAGAGGAAAAAAGGGCGGACTCGTCGTTTCCCTTCCGTTCCCTTCCCCACATTTATAAGATAGTAAATATATTGTGTTCTCTGAGATAGTTTTCACTCTAAACGGATGGGGTGAGGGTACTCAAACGGCCGGGAGTTTCGAATATCACTGAACACACGTGAACACAGCGATCACTCTAACAAACAGTTGAGAATGGCCCGATCTGGGCTTACAGATCTTGATAAGAATTAATGATCAATTAATGAGTATGTAGGTGGCTATATTGTTATTAACGTCACCCCGGCCTTTCGAAAGAGTTTTTATTTTTAAGTAATGCTCCACATAAGAACGATAGCAAACTTCATTGTTCTGCGGCATTGGCTCTTTCCCACATAGAATATCTATGATTTCAAGAATAGAGGAGCAGCTGATGGTTAATAATTATATTTCATTATAAAAATAAAGAAAATCCATTTGCGTCAAATAAATTTAAGGAAATGTTCGTGCTTAACCAATGAGAATAGCAGAAGATAATATCTAATAATTTTGCTTCTTTGATGAAGTTCCCCAAATACGATATCTTTTAAAAATTGCATATTGTGCGATTGGGTCTCAAATTCCTTAAAGCCTTAAAAAAAAAAATGACAAAATGCACCATGAACCTTAACTTTTTAGCGGTTTTTTAGTCTAGGCCAATGAGATCACTAGTTGAAACAATGAAAAAAGTTGACATTCCATCGTGCATTGCCGTTCAGCGCTATCCTTCTTATGCGGATCGGATCATTACTTAAATTTTAGCGGAGTTGTGGTATGTCTGCGTTACATTTATATACTGTAATTATTTGCTATAATAACTTCCGATTTAAACTGAGTGTCTACCCGCCTCGACTGCGTGTAGAGCAGAGTATTCTTATTGTTGTTCTTATCATCTACAAACTTGTGTTACTAGCGCTTTACCAAAACGGATGTATATTAAACGTTTGTGACTTGTGATCAATATTTCTCAATAAATAAAGTTGTTGATTATCCGTTTATTAAGCGTGTTAGGGACGATCAGAAATTGAAAATAAAGAAGTTCTTGTAGCTGTGAAATAATTTCGGTTGAGATCGTGGGCTTGGCTTTTTTAGTTACTTGCTGCTATAATAATTTAATTAACTTGGTAACACGCCTTTTTCAGGAATGTGTGACCGCACCTAAATCTGCCCATGGTTAACAAATCGTGCTACAAATCACATAGTAAGTAGTAGAACAACACAAAAACGAAGAACACCTACAACAAAAACAAAATACACTTTAAATAAGAGCATATTATGTTAAACACAAAACCAAACTAAAAATAATGATAATGAAAATAAATGCACCAAGCAAAAATAGGGTGGGACGGGGAAAGGTCACACTATTGGATTTCGTCAACAGATTCAAAAGTTAGAACCTCATTATATGTCTCCATATAAATTGACTGTGGGAGTGAAGGGGTTAAGGCCGTTAAGAAACGCGCTCTGCGCTTCAGAGTCTTTACAGTTATTATTTCTTCCGCAGCATGAGCAGGTTATTAACCCTTTCACTCCCACAGTCCATTATGGAGACATCAATGTTTGGGTGGGGTGTGCTGCTAGGACTCTGAAACCCTTACCCTATACCAGACCGTGTTTAGCTGATTTTGCAACCCTATACTAGACTAGACACCGAATATCCCTACCTTATCCCAGACTTTCCGTACTTTTAGAACTGTATCACTATTAGCGGTTTTAATGGAAACCATCTGTCAACAATGTTGCCGCGATGATTTTATTTCCGTTTAGGAAAGGCTCTTTCAGTTTCCCTGCAAATGATACCCTGTTCTAGACCAAACCTCTCTGATTTCTATAGCCTATCCCAGACTAAACTGCTTGAAAACCATACCCTTCACAGCGGCACATACCCGCATAGCTTATTAATGAGAGTACCCCCCGGGCATCCGGGGGGGGAACATGTAGCGTAGTTCTAACTTTTGAGTCTGTGGACGAAATCCTTTGATGTGACCATTCAAATGAAACCTTTTCGGCAGTACTTTTGCATGGTACCAGTTTATAAAGAATATTTTACAAAATGAAATTTGGGATTTTTTTTAAATTTTGATTTTTTGTACTGTTGGGAGTCTCTAATCGCTAGGCTAGCGTGAACGAAGAGGATACTCGAGTTAGAAGGGTCTTTTTTCTCTTGGGTGCAGTTAATGATATATTTGATCAGTCTTTATTGAATCAGATAATAATAAAATTTCCAGTAATATCAAAATATCTGTGCTAGTTAGTTTAATATTGGGCAATGTTGGCGCTTTGTTGGTGATTGCTGGGCGTAATTGAGCAACCTCGTTCCCAGGGTCTCTCTTCTTCCTGGGAACAAGGTTGGTAATTGAGAGGACAAAGAATAAACAAGGGGTTGGGTTGCCTGTTTACATGGGTTCAGGAAGGTCATAGCACTACATTTTTCTGCTTTCATTTTACATGTGATACGTTGAAGCACCAGGAAAAAAATATCGAGCACAGACAAGACCACTAACCCCATACCCCTCAGAAATCTTATGGTTGGCCCCTTAACATAGCAGAAGTAGGAAGATAATAAAAGCACTTTTCTTGTGGCCGCATGCGCTCGCGCTTGCGTACTATTTATTGACATTAAATGGGACACTGTCCCGCGGAAATAACAAAATTTCGCTTAGCTTATTTCCACGTTATATCGTCAAATGCCACCAAATATACAACTAAATTGGATAAAAAGATTCTATAGAGCAAAACAGAAGCAGTAGTTTGGAGATAAAGTGCAGGATTACAAGGATGGAAGTGGATTACAGTTCTCCATGTTATATTGCCAAATGCCACCAAATATACAACTAAATTGGATAAAAAGATTCTATAGAGCAAAACAGAAGCAGTAGTTTGGAGATAAAGTGCAGGATTACAAGGATGGAAGTGGATTACAGTTCTTCAAATTTGATTTCGTGACAGGCGGTCAACAAATCTAAATTGCCATTCTTGTGAAATTTTGACATTTTTTAGCCTTTTTTTTGTCTCTTTAGTTAATATTTCTATTGCTTACTTTGAATTTATTGGGGTATGCGACAAAACGACAGTGTTTGATACAGACTCGTATCCAGTCGCTATTTATTTAACAATTAGTTCATGCGTCAGCGTGCGTATGTCGAAATATTGAGCACGCGGGAAGTTTGGAGAGCACGAAAGAGGCGTAAGAGTTGCACGAGGCGCAGCCGAGTGCAACTCTAGCCCTTTTGAGTGCTCTCCGAACTTCCCAAGTGCTCAATATCTCGACATACGCACAGCTTCAGCGTGAACTAATTGTTTTATAACATTATCAACGCGGTGTTTCTGAACGTGTTAGTTTGCTGACGTCATTGGCGTGCTCAATAAGAATATGAAGCGCGCTCGCGCTATTAAATTTGATTACGTGAAAATTCTAGCTATGTTTTTATTGATTTTGGGCGAGAGAAGATTGGATACTAGGGTGAATTGAGGCGCGGGGTGGTATGGGAAGGGACCAAGAAAAAATAACCCTAGTATCCAATCTTCTCTGGCCCTAAAATCAAAAACATAACGACTGAGTACGAGGCTGCGTTTGATTCGTAACCTTGCAACACAAGCATCAAGCGCTAGCACAAAATAAAATATTTGCTCGCAAATAGAATTTTTATGTCTTTTCCCGCCTCCTGTACTATTAATTTAATGAGTCCGAGCGATCTTGGGGAGGAACTAGTTGTTACCATCGCTCATATGACCAAAAATGTCATGCGTTAGTCATTCGCCTCGGTTCAGCTGCGGGGTAAGACGTTCCTTTGTTCATTTGCGGTTAGAATTAAATTGCTGTGCCCTCACCTTTACTGGGCCAGATTATGTATCTATCACTTTTCAATGAAACTTGATATTTTGAATAAAAGCAGCTATGAGTCTATGCTTATAGCCATATTGACCCAAACATATGATAAAAAGTGTTTATAAAAAACGTTGAAGTAGATCTAGATAAAAAATATATCATTAAAAGACTGAATTTTCGACTGCAACTGCGGTCTTCATCATAGTAACTAAAATATGCAGTTCGAGTGTAATATGTTAAAACTAAATATTCAGTCTTCAGTATATTCGGTATATTCAGTCTTCAGTCTTTAGAAAATTCAGTCTTTTAACAGTATATTTTTTATCTAGATCAGCTTGAACGTTTTTTTATAAACACTTTTTATCATATATGGATACTGATCGCCCATCAAATATTTGACCCAAACATGGTTGTGTTCATTCTTCGCCCAGTAAACAGAGCTCAGGCAAGCCAGCACTTGGGGAAGCTTACACAGGGACAGAAGGGAAAAGGCATAAAGAAACAAGAGAGGTGCGTATGAAGGACATACAATAGGTATAAATAAAGACACATGGAACATTTTTGCTTGCGCTAATACTTACGCTTCCCTCTCTGTGTGATTCGGACGTCGAGCCCTTTTCCCGCTAACATAAGTGTTGCTATGCCAACGGTTATGCCGACGCTTGAGCTTTAAACCTTAACTACACAATAGAAACGTCTGAAAATGGGATGTTATTTGGAATGTTACTTTTTATTGCTGTCATTTACTTGGACATTAAAAGCTGAATAGTTAACAAAAATACATTATCGTTTTCAACTTCTGTTCTCTTGGTCGCTGCTTATTTCTTTTAACTTATATTAATCATTATATATAGCTTTTCCATTCTATGAGCTTCGTCTTTTTCAGTCATCACTCGACTTTATAAACGTTTTGTACAGCACTTCGCTATTTCACTACTTCCTTAAATAATTGAACGAAGAAACGGCTCGGTTAACCTGAAAAGAAAAAAAAAAACAGAACAAAATAATGACACGTGCAACTCTTTGTAATAAAATTCCAGTTTACTCCTAACCTGTGGCAAGTTCTTTATTGTGGCGCGATCAAAAACAGCCGAAAAAAATGTTGTGAGTGGGGAACATAAATTTTGTGATCAGAAAATGAAAACAAGAATAAGAAGTTCTGTCACACCCATTTCCCCCAGCGTTTACAGTGTGCTGATTTCCATTCGCCACAATGTTAGTGCCTGGAAGGGCTAAATTATGCTACCAATAGAAGTGTTTAACAACAAATTTCTCCTTGAAATATTAATAAACATAAGGACATAACTAAACAAATGAAAGGCTCCTGTGAGCCAACTCGTGAATACGAAACACTAAATGAAACATTTTGCACACCGTCGGACCCTCCCTTCTCCTAGGCGTTTTGCTCCACCAATACCCCACCCCCTGCCTCCAACTCCCCACCCTCCCCTCCCTTTATGGGTAAGGGTAATGACCATTACATATTCACCAATGCCTCATGCCTTGTGTCCAACTCCCCACCCTCCCCTCCCTCCAATGCCATCCCCATGGGTAAGGCAGGTGACCATTACATATTCACCAATACCCCATTCCCTGTGTCCAACTCCCCACCCTCCCCTCCCTCCAATGTCGTCCCCATGGGTAAGGCAGGTGACCATTACATATTCACCAATACCCCATGCCCTGTGTCCAACTCCCCACCCTCCCCTCACTCCAATGTCGTCCCCATGGGTAAGGCAGGTGACCATTACATATTCACCAATACCCCATCCCCTGCGTCCAACTCCCCACCCTCCCCTCCCTCCAATGCCATCCTCATGGGTAAGGCTGGTGACCATTACAAGTCCTTGAACAAATTTTAGGATGATAACCTTGTTTTGCGTTAAAGTGATTACAATAAAGACGGACGTCTTAAGCTTTGTAAGCATGGCAAAAGTTAAATTACATAGTGATGGTACTGAAAAGCAAAAATTGATAGAGACATGCATATGCGAATGTAGTCCAGGGGTAGGCTCAATTAATCTTGTTTTTACGATGGCTCATAAGTGACATACAGAAAATGTCACACTTTTTTTTCCTTTTAGCGACCTTTGTAGCGAGGTTTAGGTTAGCGTTAGCATTAGGGTTAGGGTAGAATTGTCCAGCCCCCTTTTTACCGCTTCAGTTGCAACAGTTTGTGTATAAAGACAGATAAAGATCTATCCCCAGCCTCTGTGGTACTATATAACGTTCTTTTGTTCAAACAGGACCATTTTACTTTCTTTTTCACATGCGAAATTACCACCGCGATGGTCGCCATTTTTTTAATTTGTTGACTCCGCCTCGCTTTGATGCGCTTATTCATGAAAGCGAGTGTTCCGGAAGTGAACCAGCTTACCGGAAAATGTTTCCGCATGGTCCGCATTGTTACTAAAGGCAAGACTCCCTCTCTGTCAAATTATTTTCTTTTGGCTTCATTTAACTTCAATGCACTTTTTTGTGACTTTTCGGGTCGTATAACAAGTGTAAAATGGGGGTTTTGTTTTGTTTAGTCATAAGCTGACATTTCAGTTACATGTAGCTTTACTTATGAGAATATTTCCGGATTACGCAATGTGTTTCTGCGCTAATTTTTCGAGTGTTTCACTCACACTAACCAACCACGGAAACATGTTTTAGTGTTTTAGATAGCATTTTTCACTATCTTCTTTGAGTCATGTTTGATATGGTCTCACCTCGTGTTTACTCTTGAATAACTTATTACGAGGAGTATAGATCGCATGTACGAAACTCTAGAAGGTACCACGTGCCGTTTCTCACTTTTCACAGCTATTTGTAGAAGCCTTCTATTACACTACGGAATGTATTGTGTTAAAACTAACGTTGCTGTTCTACCCAATTGTTCAACAACGTGATTTGTGATCTGTATTCTTTAATTAGTCCACTTATGCTAAGAAAAGTAATTCAGATTGCTGTTAGTTTTCTTGCTTTCTACAGTTGGCCTTCTCCTCATGCTCATTGCTAGACAAAATCTTAATTAAAAACAAAATGAAAAACAACAACAAAAACACAATGGATTCTACATTGTGAATCTTCGATTGTGGAGTAGTTACACTACTAGCTATACTTCGAATTCTTAATTTCTTAAGTACCTTTAAAGCCCAATATCACTACTCGTACAGTTCTTGTTTATCTTTCACTAGACTTCATTTTGACTTAGAAGTAAAAGACATGCGTATTCGTGCACATGCAAACATGCACACAAAACAAATACAGCTGATCAACTTACTGCAATATTTGCACGTCTTTGCGCAGTACATCTTCATGACTTCCTTGAAATTTTTGCAATAATCAGACTTCGCCCATGTTTTACACAACCCACTCTTCGATTCACGCTCTGCATCCATGCACACTGCAGATTCTGTAAAGTTGTTAAAACAATGTGTGTAACTGCAACTCTTCGTTACATTCCTCCAAAATATCATGAGTTGCGAGGAGCTAATTAAAGCGCATGCGTAAGCGTCGGCGTTTTGAAACCCATACTTTTCTTAAAGTAAAGGTAAAGTCGCACTCGGGCCACGATGGCCCACACGGCCGGAGCTTAACCCGGTTTCCGTAGCATGAAGCAACTAGGAATATTGCTACTCCCCCCTGGATGGGATGCTAGTCCATCGCAGGGTTACCCCCAGCATTTTGTCGCCGGGTGGAGAGAGACAGTGTGGAGTAAAGTTTCTTGTCTAAGGAAACAACACGACGGCAGAGACCAGGCTTCGAACCACCGACCTTCAGGTTGAAAGTCCGACGCGCTACCCACTACACCACCGTGCCGCCCACTTTCTTAGAGTTGTTATATTCCTTATCCTCATAATCTTAAATCCCATGACCTCTCTGATCGAATAAGCATTGATATTCGAAGACGAAATTTGATGCTGACCACCATTGGGGCTTAAGGGCTAAGGGGGATTATTCGGTTGAAAGATCAAAGGCTCCTATGAGCCAACTCGTGGATACCAAACGCTCTAAATGAAAGATTCTTCACCAAACTTGCAGAGGTTATGAGTACGACCCAACTGCAGTACTTAGGTATTTGTTTTGTGAATAGAAAAAAAGTTTCGTAAAGGAGTGTTAAAGGATTTTGCGTTACCCGATCGCGAATACAAGTTGAATTTTTCATCGAGTCAAGTCTCGAGGCTTCGATGGGAAAAGAATCCTTACTTTGTTGGAGCCATAATTGTGGCTAAAAATGGAACGATATTACAAATGAAGCTTTTAGAAAATATTAAAGATTAAAAGCAAATTTCCAGGCTTATCTAAATGCTTGAATCCGAAAGTGTCTATAATTTAGAAATAACATGATATAAATGCCAGGATGTCATTTGATCCTTGTACCGCGAGCTAACGCGCAACGCAATATTGCGGTAAGCGTATGTTTTTATACGGTTCGATCTTTTTTAAAAATTGAACGACTTCAAACGCAAAGAAAAAACAGTACATCACTTTCACAATGTCCACTTCGGAAAAAAAAGAAGAAAAGAAAGGAAAAAGAAAAAAAAAATTGACCGTCCCCGCCAGGATTCCAACCCGGGTCGTTGGCATAGTCTAGCAAGACTTAATTGGAATAAGTACCTAATAAATGGTTAAATTTTATTATTACAACGTAGATGTCTGTTGAAAAATCCATTTGAAGTCTGCAGATCGGTTTTAATGTTCCATCAAAGGACTCCAAATGCAAAACATCTGAGCAACGCTTTCATAATGTACACTTTTTCGGCGGTCGACTGTTCTCTACACAATATTCCTTTGAATTTAATAATAATTTGCCACGAAAGCCTTATGAACTGGTCAGCAGAATTATTAAGAAAAGTTTGCAGCCGAGTGATGAAGTGAAAATTTGCATATTTGCCACCGTCTGCGCTAACCCGTTCATTACGCTTCGCCTATTTACGAGTTAGAAAGGTTGTTCAATTTCCGAAGTTAGTGGATTAGTAAGATACTATAGCTTATTAGTCGATGCCTCACCTCCCTTGATTTTTGCCATCGATAAGTAATTGGTTACTCAGAGGAGCACAATGACATGAGCTCTGCGTTGGAGGGGTGAGTCGAAAGAGCAACCTGGTCCTCCAAGTGGAGGGCTGGGTGTGGAGGATAGCAACTTCACCGCGTAAAAACACATTATTGCTACAGAAACGGATATAAGGGAATTTACTACTGCTGCGGTAGATTAGCATGTGCCACTTTGAACACGGAGGGTTCAAAGTGAGTGAGTCTCTTCGGGAACTCTTGGTATTGACCAGACCATCCTTGTTATAAGAGGCATACTCACCTGGACACATCTTGTCACTCAGCTGTTCTGCAATCCCCGCGAGCCCTTGGAATGTCTTCACTAACAATACGTTTTGATCACTGTTTGTGAGCGATCGCAGTTCATCATAGCGAGCATCGTTACCAATACCAACCGCGAACACATTCACACGTTTTCGTCTTAGTGGTTCGACTGCGTATCTAAGCGGAATAGAATCGAACGTTCTAGTTTGGTGCCCATCCGTCAATAAAACGGCAACTCTGCGAACGCCCGCTCTCATACCAGCTCGGCTGTTAAACACGCCTACTGTTGCAACCCGCAACGCCTTGTCAATCCGGGTCTTTTGGCCCAGATAAGGGACATCTTGAAGCGCTTTGTTAAATTCCCGGAAGTCGTCGTGGTCGTCCAGTTTTATTTGCACTAGAGCGGTGCCGCTAAAGATAACCACGCTTGCGTGACTTCCGCTTGGTGAAATCTGCAGTGTTTTGGCAATGTTGCGAACAAAGTCGATCAGCTTCTGGTAATTTTGTAAGCCAACACTTTCAGACGAGTCTATCATAAAGGTGACATCCATCACACGATCGCATCTGGGGAGAGCTATTTGCAAAAATTACAATGAGAATAGACCTTTTTGCAGACACGGCAGGTACACTGCCCCCTGGGTATCCCATAATGACCATAGAAAATTAATTATTTCTTTATTAACAATTATTTTCAGTGATCATTATGGGCCCAGGTGGTACAATCAATATCGCTGACGTATCTGCAAAAAAGTTTATAAGGAATAACAAAGAGATTTTTAAAGTGAACTAAAAAACAGTCATAAAAATACCTTCAAGAGACAAACGTCTCATTCTGCCGGTATATATTTGACAGTTATAGGGCGAAAACGAAGCGCGATATCGCCGGATACTTAGTCGACTAGGCCGTAGGCCGAGTTGGCTAAAATCAGGCGATATTGCGCAAGCTTGAGCACTATAACTGTTTTATAATTCAACACATTGATAACAAATCACAGTTTCCAGAAAAAATTCATCGAGATATGCAACCTTTTATTAAGTGAAAAGGCTTACAATAATATTTTACCTCGTGTCATTTCTTACACAACAAGCAGCAAAAGCCGAACATTTTGTCAAGCTAAAATTAATTTTGCGTACACAATTTGAGAGTTTCTACGAAGAGCTTTCGTCTACGTAAAGAACGGGACAGAGTTGTGACTACACAAATTAAAACACAGTAACAAGGCACAGAATTTCTTAGTTACAGGTGTTACGTGTCTTAAAAAGTTCAATTCAGAATCAAAACAAAATGAACAAACACACGGCTACCTACAAGCATAGCAGCAAAAAGTCTGAAAGAACTGCAGCGTGGATTGTATGTCTTACAAAAATTCAGAGCTAAAGGATACAAGAAACGGTTAAAACATCGGTACCTGTAGTTGATGTGGCTTTTTAGTCCCTTCCATCAGCACCAAATTTTCAAACATCGAGGTCGAGCTGAGTCGATCGCTGTTGTTTACAAACTTGCACGTTTTAGCTCTTACAGCCGTAATGACGAGATCGTATAACTTTAATCGGCTTGAAACAAAGATCAGAAATTTTTCTGAGGAAGTATCAAGTCTATATCATATTCCAGAGGTGATTACTATAAGGCATTTTCCGAAAACTGTGCTCCTTCATTCACTCCGTGTCGAGCGGTTGAACTTTGAACCAGCTTTCATTCAGCTTCGCCGAGAAAAACTGCGAATTCGCCTTTTTTGTCTAATCATGTGATCAATAATTTTTCTCTTTTCTTTTCTTTTCTTTTTTTCTTTCTTTTCCCTTTTTTATCTAATAGTTCACGCAATTTTTCTCCCAAAACACGAAATTGCAAGCAGCAGTCATTTTCACTTTCCTTCAAAATGCGAGATTTACCTCCATCGCTGGATATATGTCATGTAGACCTAACGTTATGACCTAACGTTATGACCATATTTGGGTAATGTATCAATGTGTTGAATTATAATGCCGTTTATGTTAGGCAGAGACCAAGGGATTATGAAGGTGCATAAAACTTTAATGTCGGGCGATACTGCCAACGTCTAACGTTAAAATAGCGATTTTGTCTGGGTTAAACGTCCGACCTTAGCAGGTAGGCCCAAGAGCGTATTGTTACTTCGCTTTGATCGACAAAAGTTTTTCAGCCTGCTTCAAAATTACACCGATATCGATTTATACGCCTAAAAAGGGTACTGTCCAAAGTGTTTAAGGTAACCCTCTCCCTTTTCCAGACAAAACTAAAACCAACAACGAAAACGAAGCACAGAAGGATCTAAACAAAACTCTAACTAGCAACGAGATTTCTGTATGCAGAGTTTAGCCCGATAACCTTTTGTCCACAAACAGCTGAGCACATTATGAACGTTAATAACGACTTATTTAGAAGCTGCTGGTTCGGTGTGTTTTTAAGAAGAAGACGGTTTTAGTCCATTCTACACGTTCAATGTTTTCCTTTTTGGGACAGAACCTCATTGTTCCTCCAAGCTTAGATAAAAAAAATAGCTACCCGCGGTTCTTAGGATCAACATGAGAAGACATATAACCGCGTTTTTTTCTTAATTTGTAATAAGAAATTCTCTATTTGAAATCCTAAAGGCATCAAGCTTCCTCTACTTAAACGTATATTACCTCCACTCTCGCAAGTGTCCTTGGATATTTTACGCAGCTGAAGTGCCAAATCATCGTACGTTTGCGCGTGATAAACATCCTTTCTTCTTTGTGTGAGTAGATACAGATCTTCCCTACCCTTTTCGTTTCCAGTTGAAACCGCAAAGACACGAACACCTGCGCGATGAAGCGGCGCCACCGCAACGTCAAACGCGACGGCGTCAGCCATATCCGTGTTGACGCCGTCCGATAGCACAACCATGATCTTGGGGATGTCCTTCCGCGTGTCTTCTTCATCGGTAAAGAGCTTTTCAGCCGCCAGGGAAAGAGCACGATCCAATCGGGTGTAACCTCCTTGGTAACGCGCTTCACCGAGCACACTTTGGAATTTTTTGTACGTCAGTTGGTCAGAAAACCGAGCGTTGATCGTGGGAACAATGCTAAACTGGATAAGCCCTACTCGGCTTCCAACTTTGTTTTTGAGGAAAGAGGCTGCCATGAGGTCAATGAAGTCTTTGCTCTTTTGAAACTCCGATGGTGTTACGCTGCCGGAGGAGTCGAGCAAGAACGCTACGTCCATGATATTATCACAAGGGTCGATTTCTGGAAGGAAGAAATTAATACCAGAGAGTCGCATAAGAAAGAATGGGCCTGGCAGGATAATAATTTTACGAAAATGGTTGTTTGAAAGGATTGATTATTCATATGAACCTGAGGTTATGTGACACATTACAATTCAAGACAAATTAAGTACGTAATATCTATTAGAAATATGTTAACATGTTTACCGGAACTCTCACAAGTGGCAATGGACAGCTGCCGTGCATGTACAGCAAGTCTGTCATACGATGGAATCAGAATGACGTCCTCTTTCTTATCAACGATAAGCTGCAATTCGCTCTCATCTACATCATTTCCAATCCCTACCGCAAAAATGCGGATGCCCGCAGACAAAAGAGGGGCCACCACTTTCTGAATATCAACACCATCGGGAGCTTGTGACTGCCTTCCATCGGTCAGCACTATCACCACTTTGGCGACTCCTGCACGAGCTCCACTGCGGTGAGCTACCAGCTCGAAATACGCCAGTTGTAGGGCCTTATCAATGCGCGTTTCACCTCGCACGTATGGTAGGGCGTCAACCGCCGCATTAAAATCTGCGTTGCTCGCGGCATCAGGGAAACGAACGGCGGTGGTCGCGCTAGAACCGTAGATGATTACACCAGCACATGTTCTGCCCGGTCCGATGTCGAAGGCGCTTGCAACCGTCTTGACGAAATCCTTCATCTTTTTGTAGCCCGGTTCTCCTATGCTTGATGAAGAATCCAGAAGAAAGGCAATGTCAACGAGAGCTGTACATTTCTTTATAGCTGTCAAAATAAGTCGAGTGAAGGAAAGTTAGACGAGCCTAAAAACGTATACTCGTACTCTTGGGCTACATGATGTCTGCGACATAGCCCAACGGGCTTTTTTTTTTCTTTTTTGTCAAAACTGTGCTACTAAAAACGAGGATATATATAAAGGGGTACAAGTCCTTGGTTAGATATAAGTAACTTTCCACCCGCACAAGGGTAATGATTGATGATCCAGAAATAAAAGAATTAAAGAAAGTTGACAATTAAACAAGCAAGTAGCCAAACAATATGCGGTTGTAAAATAAATTTAACTTGATAAATATTAATATGATAACGGCAACTAAACTGAAGCATACCATCTTCACGATGCTTCAACTAAGAAACTCCCATAAATTAAAGGAACTATTTCATCTCCACTCTTTAATTCGTCTCTTACTTGCGAAGTTCTGCTGGTAAACCTACTTTAGGTAAAAATCCATCTTTTAAACGGGGAATTCGCTCACCTGCGCTTGCACATATTTTCTCTGACACTAGATGCAAGGAAGAGAGAAGGTCATCGAAGCTGTCAACTGTCATGACGTCATCCTCGTCGTCCACTATCCTTCGTAGCTCAGAAACACTGACTTGATTCCCAATTCCCAGGGCCAATCTAGCCACCTTTTTGCCTTTGAGTGGTTTAACCGCCCGCTCCAAAGAAATCGAGTCGGAAGCGGGCGTCTGAGTCCCATCCGTTAATAACACAAGTGTCTTCGCTACATAACTTCGACATCCTCCTGCTTCACTAAACATGGCCGTATTTGCCAGCGATAAAGCACGATCAATTCGCGTGGTTCGTCCATAGTAAGGAATGCGATCAATTGCTTGCATAACGGACTTGCTTCCGTTGCATTGGTCGAAAGACTGCTGCACTGTTGCTATATCGCTGTAGACTACAGATCCAGCTTGGGCTATTCTTTTTTCGAGGGCTAACGTACCCGCTGCTGCTTTAATGAATGCCTTCTGCTTCTCAAAGTCAGCTGCTCCGATGCTACCAGAAGAATCCAATAGGAAAGCCACGTCTATGGGCTCAGCGCAGATTGAGGGTTCTAACAGAACATACGTATTTAAGTTACCTTATAACGCTAAATATATGTAAGAAATCATATGTTCACTGCTGAAATGGAATTGAATGCAGAAATGATCCTCGCTGCAGTGATGAGTGCACATAATGCGATGTAACTAAAATTTCTAGACTTTGAACAGGATTTTAAACTCATTAGATTTAGTTCAAATTCTGTTCAAAATCTTGGAATTTTGAAAGGTTTAATGACAATTGCATTAATTGCACTAATGCATGGGAGGATAATTTCTTCATAAGTTAATAATCTAATGCACCTTTAACTTTCAATCAATAGTACAGTGTAATATTGAAGTCCTAGTTACCAGCTTTTTATGGTGTGACAATACTGCAAGATTTTGCTTTAAATTTCTGCAAATACCGTAGAATTCTTCCCTTTATGAACATTACGAATGTTTACCTAATTTTCGTTTTATTTCTTTTTTTTGTTAAACAATTCCCAAAAACTTAGAAGTCGCACTTCATTTCTTTAGATAGCAAAACTTCAAATTTGGTAACATCTGATACAATACTTACTGGCTGCCTCACAGGCGATCTTCGACACAGAGCCGCTTAACTTAACGAGATCATTATATGACGGCGCCATGAACACGTCTTCAGCAGTTCGTGTGACCACACGTAGTTCATTTTCATCTACATCCTGCCCCATTCCCACTGCAAGTATCCTTACACCAGCTTCGTGTAGCGGCCGTGCAGCATCTTTAAGACTTAGTGCGCCCGGAGCTGTTGTTTGTTTGCCATTGGTTAATAAGATCAAAATCCTCGGAACACCTCGTCGGGTTGCATCAATGGAGTCGAAAAGGGAGCGTGATAGCTTCAATGCTCTGTCAATTCGCGTCTCTCCGCGCTCGTGCGACAAGCCATCAACGAGATTGTTAAACGAATCCATGGTAGCTTTTTCACCCAGTTCGGCACTGACAGTAGCGAAATTGCTGTACAAGATCAGCGCTACCCGGGTTCTGCCAGGTGCAATGTTGAGTGTTGTTGCTGCCCTTTTTACGAATTCTTTTTCTTTTCGGTAATTTGAAGGACTAAGGCTCTCGGGAGAGTGGATCGCGAAAATCACATCTGCTATACCGCTACACTGTTTGTAGGCTAAAAGAAAAACCAAACAGATTACAAGTCAGACTTTAACCCTTTACCCAGGTGAAACTTTCAGTTACGTTATGTATCTAAATTGTCAAAGTTGGGGAATAAAAAGTAATGTTTTGGCACCCTTACCGCTTTTGGTTTCTCTCTAACAAATCCAATTTTTGGAGTTTTTCTAACTACAATTTGTACTTGTGCTTTGTATCCTACAATCAGTTAGAACATTGTGCAGTTAATTCTGGATTTGTTCCCAGTATTAACAATTTCCTACCCGTATCATAGCAGACCCGCTTGAAAAGGTAACTGATTTTAGCCACCAGACTATCGCAGTAACGCGACCTGATAACATCTTTGGGATCCTTTGTCAAGGAGCGTAACTGTCTCCAGTCAGCTGAAGATGTGACACCAATGGCTATGACCCGAACTCCTGCTTGATGGAGCGGTTCTACTGCATCCTTAAGAGCATCAGAGTCTTTGACACTAGTCTGTTGTCCATTTGTTAGCACGATGCAGACCTTCTGTACTCCGGGTCTTGCTCCTAAGAATAATAAAGAATAACAACAATTAAGTCTTATGAAAACAAAGGTTAGAAATGGGTAAAAAGTGTATACAGCATAAAAGGAAAGCGTAAATGTGTGGCTTATATAAAAAACTAATTCATTAACATATACTTAGGGTCTGCAACAAAGTCACTTGTCCAACTAAGGCTAACTACAGCTACTGCTGATACTACAAAAAGAATTTTGATACTGATCACTATTTGGGGCTTAAATAGTTAATTGCCAGGTTATAAAAAGCTTTACCTCCATTATCGGTAAATACTTTGGAAGAAGCGAAGCGAAGAGCCTTATCAAGTCTTGCTTGTCCCTTCTCATGCGGAAGATTGTCAATCGCTTCGTTGAAATCAAACACAGACCGATACTGGCCAAAGTTGATTTGTTTTGTTGCCTCGTTGCTGTACAGGATAACTCCAACTTGTTGTTCGCCTTCAATAGTCAAGAGATACTTCACTGCTTCTTTTATAAAGTCCTTTATTTTCTGGAAGCCATTCGCTGGAATGTTTTCAGATGATTCCACCAGGAAAGCCACGTCTAGTGGAACATCACAGGACTGCGGTGCTACAAAATTGAAGAAGGGAAAATATTTTGATTGCTTTTTAACTATATACCGTTGATTTAAATCTATAATCTGAGTCAGAAATGTTAATGTACGTTAATGTACCTTTATGGTGCCAAAGTTATAATACACTATTATGGAATACTGAATTAAACGTTTGACTCAGGGACCGTAGCCAAAACTTTTTTTTTATGACATGAAGCCCATGTCAAGTACGGAAAAGATTTCGGAAGCTAATTCGATTTCTATTGCTTGAGAGACAGAATGTTTAGATGTGATTGGTTAGAACGCGTAGTTTGGTCAAGGGAACCTCTCTGTACGTTACACTTGAACCTCTGTGTGCGATCACCTGCCGTAAGTGACCACCTTGGCTTTGCATTTTGGGTGGTTGCTAACGGGACGGTCAACTGTATTTGATAACTGTGGTATACTACGCCAGTTTTCTGCAACACTGAACAGCAATCAGCATCTAACATCTAACTTAAACTATTACAACAAAGTTAACATTTCTCAATAAATACCTGCTGCTTCGCAAATACTTGCTGCCACTGGTTGCACAACGCTTGGTAAAAGTTGCAGAGATGGAGCAAGGAAAACGTCGTTATTTCGAACTGTCATCTTCCGCAATTCCTTTATGTCCGCCAGTTCACCAATTCCTACCACCAAAGTCTTAACCCCCAGCTTTTCCAAGGTTTTGGCCGCCTCTTCTAAAGGTGTGGCATCTGAATCGGGAGTTTGTCTTCCGTCAGTCAGAATTACCATCACTCCAGGAATATCCTCCCGTCTCCCAGCTCCAGGCGTCATGAGCTCTTTAGCTGCCACAGTAATTGCTTTGTCAATTCGAGTGGTCTTGCCGTTGTATTTGAGCGCCTCGACGGCTTTTATCAAGTCTTCGTGATATTGATAATCGGAAAGTTTTATCCCGACTGAGGCCCTGTCGCTGTAGGTTATGACGCCAATCTGGCTGTCCAAGGGAGATATGTCAAGTGTTTTAGCGATAGATTTAATGAAGTCCTTCTGTTTTTGGAAACCTTCTTTATGAAGGCTACCCGAGGAGTCCATCAGAAAAGCGACATCAACTGGATTAATGCATCTTCTAAAACCTTTTTAAAACACAAACGAGTAAAAGTTAGTTAGTCAAATGGCGACAAGTAAAAATGAACAAAAACGCCCGTCTTGAGGATGTCGAGTTAGCATTTGTAGTAAACAGTTCAAAACTATTAACATCTATTAATTTTTACCCTCTGTTTTAGAAGATATGTCAGGGTCATTGCACTGCTGTAAAGCGATATTTTCATCGCCGTCGCCGTCGTGGTCACGTTAAGGCAGTCTTAAGGCCCGTTTACACATGCGATTTTTGTCGCGCTCTCCAATGCAACTTTTGTCGTAAGTGTAAACTAGCGGCGATTTCCTGTGCGATTCGGGTGCGACATTTGCTGTGATTTGCTGCGATTTCGCGAAAAATCGCGGCAAGTTGCATCAGGTTTCGAACTTGTTCGAAACCTCTGCGACATCGCGCGACAAATCGCTTCCAATCGCCGCTGGTTTTCACACGCGATTTTTTTTAGATGCAACTTGCGCGCTACAAAAATTGCACCGAAAAGTGCGACAAAAATTGCACAAAAAAATCGCCTGTGTAAATTAACGGGCCTTTAAAAAGATCATAACAAATACGAAACAAACCTGCGTTATCACACGCCATCTTGGCAACTTGCCGAGTTGTCATCATTAAGGTTTCGAATGATTCCTCCAAAAATACATTCTCCTTTTCGGTAACTAATGAACTGAGTACTTTCCCGTCCACTTTCTCACCAATCCCCATAACATACACAGTCACTCCAATACGTTGAAGCTTTTGAGCAAGTACACTGAGGAGGTCGCCATTGCCTGTTTGATTTTGCTTTCCGCTTGTCACTATTATCAGTATCTTAGACAGTCCAGGCCTTGCGCCACCCTGCGCTACTAGCAACTGGGATATGGCAACGTTCAAGGCATGGTCAAGTCTTGCTGTGCCTCGTGTGTAAGGTAGCTTATCAACTGCCTCTTTGAAGTCCTCGACATGTAAGTGGTCACTAAATTTAATATTCGTAGTTGTTTCGTTGTTGGAAATAATAACTCCTGCACGGCTTCCTGTTGGACGTATGCCAAAGCTTTCAGCGATCGCTTTGACAAAGTCTTTTTGGAGCTGATAATTTTCGACGCCTAAACTATCTGAAGAGTCTATTATAAAAGCGATATCGACAGATTTGGTGCAATCCTTAGGAGCTAATAGGAGAGAAGAAAGAAACGAGTTAGTGAGAAGAGGTTACTGTGCCATGGTGCAAACCACACGCATACAATAAACAATGGCGGATCATATCCAGGGTAAGGAGCCCAGACCACGATACTCCATGAGTGGCATCACAAAGTGTCTTCACCTAAAAAAAGTTCACCAAAACACACGAAATTCTGTCACATATGAAGTAATATGAAAACGACAAACAAGTATGTCAAATATGAAGTACTCGTTGAACAATACTTGCTTGCATTTCTGGACATAAGTGGAGAACCCACCCCTTATCTTCCAAAATAAGTCCCGAAAGTCCCGCGTAACATGTCTTCAGTCTCTAACATTTTCACTCCGTCCCCCATCCTCCCACCCTTATTCAAATGGATTAAGAACACCAGGCTGAAATTTGGCCAATAAAGCCCCATTTTTATAAGAACAAGTTCAGCATGAAAATTGTAACATGTTCTTATAAAATGGAAAAAGTGTCATAATTTCAAAACATGTAAGTTTATGTTTGCTGTCAGATAACTACATAACTCTATCAGGTGTCAAGCTGTCTTATTGATTGTGTTCATTTGTTAATATAATCAAATTACAGAATAATTATTTATTTTATTTTCCTAAAATATGATAATTATACCTCTAGCAACATGTTTTGGATAGTATTACTAAATAAAAATTTAAGAACATTTTAAGAATATTTTGAGGCTGATTTGTCCCTAAGCACCCGATAAATAAGAACTCAATCATGCAGCCTGACCTCTGAAATCGTGTGTTCTTATATGCGGGTGTTTACTGTATACTTCATCAAGTACTAGGCCCATAATCCTTTAAATCCCAAGAGTGCCAAAAATCAAAATTCTAGAAAAAAATCCCTAATTTCATTTTGTAAAATAATGAATAACAAATGGTACCATGCAAAAGTACTGCCGAAGAGGTTTCATTTGAATGGTCACACCATAACAATTCGTCCACAGACTCAAAAGTTAGAACTATACTACATGTTTTCATAACTGACTCTGGGAGTGAAAGGGTTAATAGGAAGTTTACGTATACTATATAAAAACTTGTCAAAGTACCTGCAATTTCCGCTGCTGCCGCACTCACTCTCTCTGCTGCTGCGGCCAAATTTGTAAAAGAATCAGGAGTGAATATCTCCTCTGCACCCTCAACAAGCGTCTCAAGATTCTTTTTCTCATCATCACCTTCACATCCAACAGCTACAACAAGAACCTTGACACCATTTTCTCGCAAAAGAGAAACAGACTCATCTATTCGACTTGGTCCCGTGGTGGAATCCGGCTCACAATCTGTCACTATGACAACGGTTTTCGGCACAGCAGCACGAGCCGGGCCAGAAGGAGAAAACAACTGCGCAGCTGCCATTGCCAGAGCTTCCTCAATCTGCGGTCCTCCTCCAAGGAATGGAATGGATTCGACGCGTTCTACGAGGTTATCAGTTGATTGTTGATCGGAGAAATTAACAGTGAGATCAGTTTCATTACCGTATGAGATTATGCTTACACGACTCAGCTCGGAGGATATTTTGAAACTTCGAACGAGTGTCTTTATAAAATTCTTCTCTCTCTGAAAGTTGAGGTCACTGACGCGTTCTGAGGTGTCTACAAGGAAAGCTACATCCATGGGATGGATAACTCGTTTAGGTTCTACAAAAAATAGAAAAGGAATTACATTGGCCAGTTAGAATTGTAATCTTCTATTCACTCTTTAAGCTATAGGAAAATATAAAAAGAGGGAGGAGCGGGTGGGATAGAACCAAAACCTAAAGGCAAACAACAAATAAGGAGAGAAGTGAAGACCAAGAGATGCTTACGGGCCTACCTGTAGCAAGCCTTCCCGACTCTTCGTGTAAAGTGAAGCCATTAAATATCCTTTATATTTTCCAAATATGAGGGCAAGGTATTAGTTTAACTATTTTTTGCCCCTTTTCTCTCTATTTTTTAATTAGTCATTCATTAAAAAAATACTACTAAAAAATACTACTAGTGAAACTAATTGATATGTATGCCAGCTTATATAGTGAGAAAGACCAGCTGAAAATAGCGGGACCAACTACTTGGTCGAATGCTAACGAATCAGGGTTCAGATCCTAGGCTCAAATCGTTATTAGAAATAAAATCGACCAGTTCATGCGACAAGATTTTTTAGAGTGTCACACGATGCAATTTGTTGCGCGCACCGTCGCAAAAGTAGAACTCGATTCTACTTCTGCAACTGTTGCGCGCAGCGTTACAAGAAAAGTTGCACTGTGTGTCCGGGCCTATAAGGACAGCTCTATAGCTAGCTAAAACCCGTGCAACGTATTCATCCAATCAGAGACGCTGTTTTTTGGCGCGTTTTCTTGCGCATGCCACCGGTTGCACGTTTTTGCTGCGAGTGTCCAGGTCTTTAGCATCACTTTTCCACGATGAAATAAGAAGTGGGAGCTCAGGCTAATTCTTGGTAAAATTTAGGCGTCTTGTTTTTCATCATTTAATCTTGATTAGCTTGTAATAGGGATTTAGAAGTTTTTTAATTCTTCTATACATATTTTCATGCCTTAAACGCTTCGGAAAAGCGTCAAAACGATTGTGCTCGGACAGGACCCTACCGCCGTTACGCACAAAATCCAAAATTCCCATCCTCTCTCTTCCTTCCCCACCTTACAAAGATAGTGTGTTGGTGGTATAGCTCCAACTGAGATGTTACGAGAAAAAGCTGAGTAAAAGATTCAAATCCCCCTGTGACGTTTTACTAACAATGCAAGCTTCATGCACACAGAATATTTAAGTCTCGTCTCAACTTTTCAGACTAATAAATTTTGTACATTAGGCTCGTTAGATAGGTGTTGTCTTGAACCGTTTTCCTATCCCTACAAAGCGTGGGTCCTAATCGAGTATACACCAGTTCATTGCAGACATTACAAATAATTTAGCATGTTGAAATATGCAGTATAAAAAACAGAAACTAGTATAGAAACACGGGTAGAGGGTTTGGAAAACAAGGAAATGTTGTCCTGCTACTGCTGTTTCGAGGGGTATTTATTATTATTTATTAATTATGAGCGCGCTTTCTATTTAGGCTGTTTTCTAAGCCCCACTATTTTTTAATCTCGCCAACAAATGAGACTTTGGCATTATATGATCAAACTTTATACACATTGTTCGTTTACCTGCAGCCTTGCAGGCCAGCAAGGTAACATTAAACGCCAGGTCACTGAGTTTTTCGAATGATTCCGCCGCTAAAACCAACTCGTCGCTGTCCACCAACACACGCAATCGTTGCAGGTCAGCGGTCGGACCGATGCCAACTGCAATCATTGCAATACCATCCGCTTTTAAAGGTTCTACCGAAGAGCGTAGTGTTTCGTACTCCGTAACATTGGTTTCCTTTCCATCAGTCAAAAGTACAACGACTCTTGGGACGCCTGGTCTAGCTCCAGCACTCACAGTGAACAGGTCATTAAAGGCGCGATCAAGGGCCTTATCAATTCTTGTAGTTCCACCTAAGAACTTAAGATCATTAAGAACGGATTGTAGACCACTAGGATTGTCATGGTCTTGAAGTGCAATATCCAGACGGGCTTGTGAACTGAATGAGATTAACCCGATCCGGCTTCCTGTTGGAGATATACTGATGCGGCGGGAGACAAGTCCAACAAATTCCTTTTGTGTTTGATAGCCATCATTGCTCACACTGCTAGACGAGTCAAGGAGGAAAGCCATATCCATAGGTATTGAACACGAAGGTTTCCGTCCTGCTGTTGAGGAAAACGCAGCAACAAATCCGTAAATAAATGAATAAATAAATAAATAAATAAATAAATAAATAAATAAATAAATAAATAAATGAATTGCTAGCCTGGCGTTTCTTTTCTTCTTATTCCCAATCACAAACCGAAGCAAATACATGTAGCCGCCGCCAAGCGCGGGAAAACGCGAGCGACCAACTCGTGATTGGTTATGGTTTTACATTTGATTGGTTAAGAAAGTGGCGCGAGATTTTTTAGCCAATCAGAAAACGTAGCAATGCAAAACCAAAGAAACCATGAAATTACTTTCGACACTCAAATAAAAACCGCTCTACTTTCTAATGCAAGGTATCGACCAACGATTAGCAAGTATGCCTTTGAGTCAGTTGTACTGACAATGAACTACTTTCAACAATAATAGACAAGGATATGAATTTCCCAGTACGCCTTAAAAGCATCAATTTCTATCATTTTAAACTCAAAAACAGAAGAACCTTAATAAACAAACAAATGGGCGGCTATAATATAAGTCTAAACTCAGTAATTGGTATCTTATCATGGGCTATTGGAAAAATGCGTTTCGACTAAAAAAGATTTCATTTATCTCAATTAAACTTAAATTGCTTACATTCAGTAGTTCTGAATCTTTTCTGGTCGTTTCATCTCCTTATATATTTCGTGGACAAAGCTATTCGATTCGGAAATATCGCCAACATTCGTAAAGTCTTGTCTTGAATCCGAGGCGCGGGCGCGAAGCGCTCGGTGTTATGCCACAAATGACTGGGTAGGAAACCGCTTTAGCCGTTGGTAAGAGATCAAGACTATTGGCCGATCTTTGGGCCGAAAAAGCAATACCAATTGTTTTTCATATTCATCTTCAGCTGGTAAGAGCAAAAAGCCATGTCCAGTCCGCTGCTCCCTGGTAGTGTTAAAACTGCGACAAAAGGCGACTCTCCCTGCTGTGATGATTGCGGCGTAAATGTCGCCGGAAGATTTTCCATTTTGAAGATGTTTCTTTCTATTTTAGAAGGGACAAATTTAAACATTCGCCAGGCTTCTTTCGCATCTAGGTCAGCATTCTTGTTTTATTAGTTTTTTTTTTTTTTGTGGAAAATGGGCTCTTTCACCTACGCTAAAACACACACACAATCGCTATTCAATTCAAAAGAAAATAACGGACTTTACAGTTTTCGCTCAAGTGTTTTTTAACTTAATACAGTACAAAAAAGTGAAAGCAAAGGTTACAAAACATGTTATTCCTACCTCAAATTGTCCAAAAAGTTGTTTATTTTTTGACAATCAATATCGTTACTTTGCCCCTCAGAAAAAATACTCGAGCCACTCGGTTCCATGTCTCGCCAATTTGGACCCCTAGGAGCGGCCACCCTTTGTTTCCATATATGGAGATGGCCATAATAGCGTCTTACAAGCTTCGCACGACGGTTGGGATCTGTTTCCTACTCGGTGGATTTCATATGTCAACAACAAGCGCTTAGCGCCCGCGCCTTGAATTTAAAATAAACCACTTGGCTTAAGACTTAACGAAAGCTGCCGCTATTTCCGAATCGAATAGCTTTGTTTACAAAATATATGGGGAGGAACGACCAGAAAATACACCGGATAACTTAATGGGAGCAATTTAACTCTATTTGAGATTTAGAGTTTTAGTGGAAATGCACTGTTCCTATAACCCATGATCTTATTTCGACCTTTGCGTTATTAAACGTACAAAGTCCAAAACTAAACAATGCAATTCGATGTTTTTCTCAAATGCTCTTTTTGAAACAAAAAAAAATAAAATAGAAGAAATAAACAGAAAATGAGCTGCGTAAATAAGATTTGCTTTAAATGGGAAATTTGAAATCACTGTAGCTTTATTAATCGGGCTGCCTTGGAAGTCTGCCAAGCCTGCCCGATTTATAAATTCACTTTGTTTCTCCGTAGGTTTTTGATGCCTCTTGTAGAAAGTTGTAGAAAATTATATTTTAAGTGTTTTTGAGATAAGAGAGTAGATAAATTGATAGCCTGCCTGGCAGACGTAAACGGGGATGGCTCTCCACGACGCCTACTACACAGCCCAATAAATTGCAGAAATTGATTAAAAGGTTGTTTATGTAAAGCGTATTTCTTTATAGTAACTCCAGGGAATCATGAAACAATTTTTGAATTGATGAAAGGCTCCTGTGAGACAGCTCATGGATGAATTTGATTAGTAGCGGAGCACTTGCCAGGCCGAAGGCCTGACTGCGCAGCTCCATACTCATAGAACCATGCCCGTTATTTTTCATGGTCATGGCTAGCGGAATGTTTCGCGGGCGCGCGTGTGCCCGCTCTCCGCCGTCGCTCCGTCGCGCAGGACTAGCTCGCGGGCGCGTATGACGTCGCAAAACATGCGCGTACGACGTCATGTTGAAACCAAAGCGAGGCGTTGTTTTTTGCGCGGTTACACGGCCGAATGTCACGTCAGCTAGAAAAACACTTTGATGTTTTGCTGTGAATTTACTAAGCTGAGAAAACCGTTTAAATTAAAGGCGTTATTTCCCTGAATATTTCGCGGTTTGCTACTCAAGACAAGGGTACTAATTAAGGGATACTCAGAAGCCGCTTTAGTGGAAAAAGACGAGCTTTCAGAGATAAAAATGTCTTGCTTCGAGGAACTTCATGTATTACGTTTTTTATCAATGCGGGAGATGTTTGTTTTCTACGGATTTCAGAACCAGAAGCGGAGATTTGAATTTCCAAGCAAGCGAGGGACTTAAAGGTAAAACAGATGACAGTTTTCGATGAGAATTTTAATAATATCAATCTGTGAGTGACTTTTTATTGGTGTTATTGTTAGTTTTGGAGAATTGATTTTAAAACGTGCTTAAATTCAGTTGTATCGATCTCTTGAATTTCATCGAAGAAAGCTTGAACTCGATGAGCTATAATTAAATGGTACGCGTTTTGCTTTTAAACGTAAACTAATGGAGATTTGAATAAATTTTTTCGAAAGAAGATTGTGTTGTCCATTTTTATGTGTTTGTTCATTCATTAGATAGTTTGAAAAGCGATTTTATGTACACAAAACAAGACTTTGATTTTATAGTACAGTTCTATCTTCCCTCGCATCGCCTTATGCAAATATGTTTGTGTATTTTTGCAATTTTTGCTTTTCAAATCAGTTTCTCGGGCAATTTTTGACAAACAAAAACTGTATTTAATTCGGAAACTAGTGGTACTAGTTATTCTAGACAGAGAAAAGTTGTTTTTGTGAACTTTTGTACGGTCTATAAAAATGTACTGTGCAGACGGTCGCGTAATACTGTTTTTGAGAATTGCTAAAATTGAAAATAGCCCGTTCGTCAATCTTAATTCTTGTGCTTCCAACCTTTCACCGTAGTTAAGTTTCACCTTATTTAAGCTTGTTCAAAGTGCGACGCTGTTAGGCTTGGGCTATCTATATATATTATAGAGATAGTTGAATAAAAAGGAGAAAAAGACTTGGTGGGATTGTAAATATGTATTTTCTTCACACTCGATCGCATCTACTCCATGTTATTGGGCAAAAATGTAGGCAATTCGTCCAAATAATAATGAACCACGGTTGATATCTGTCAGCATCGCTTTAACAATTCAATTTGCATTTTTTTTTTTCAGGTAGTGTTCTTTGGTTTATTAGCTTTCCATTGAATGAAAACCTATCTTCAGGCCGCGATAGGTCTTCACACTGGATGAGGATTATGTTTACATTCTCATAGCATGACTTAGTGTCGTGCAATGTTGCAGACCTGACCAGATCGTCTTACGTTCACAGTTTAGATAATTCTGAATTCTATTGTTCGAGAGATAAAGATATGATTTCAATTTGTATGTTTCTTAAGATGTGTTTCATAAATTTAAAAAACAAATGGATATAAAATGCCAATGCCAATGCTAATGTGATTGTAATGGTTGGCAAACCCTCAAGGAAAATGACACTCGTGTTATTGACTCATGCATTTTAGCGAGTGTCTCAATAAAGTCCGGCATTGTTTCAAGAGGAATCAAAGGGCTCTTAAAGCCATCTCGTTAATGCGAGAGAATGTAAGGTTAATAAAAAACAACAACAACAACAAGAATTGGAAAAGTTGGGTGCCTTTGATAGGTAAATGTAGTAAAGACGTGATAGGTAATATGTGTAAAGCTGCTAAATGGTTTATTGAAGTTGAAAGATTGAAAATACCTGTAGGTCTAATCGAAGAGTTAGACATTGCAGTCATAGAGGACTTAAGGGCTCTATTTCAATAAAAGTCATGAGCAACAAAATAATCACGAGTATGAATGTAAATCATTTTCATGTTAATTTAGCGTATTTATTTTGTTCAAAATAGTCTTCATTTTACAGCTGAGGGGAAACTTCAACTTGATTATATTAAGCGAACAAGAAGCTGTACACAGCTTGAACTCGTGGCGCCTTTAACTTATTGCAGCATTGATTGCCAAGTGATTTGAGTGCTTTTACAGAGAAACATAAGCTTGAAATTATGTCTAATCAAAGGCTCCTAAGAGCCAACCCGAGAAGAAAAAATGCTAACGCGTAACGCAATATTGCCGTACGCTTACGTTTTCACACTGACACAGTTCGATATATATTTTTTTTAATAAAACGTAAGGATTTTTGACGAACGAAAAATAAAGTACATCACTTTCATAATGTCCAGTTCGAAAAAAGCAAAAAAAAGAAAAGAAAAAAAAAAAGGAATCTCTGGAGAATCGAACTCGAGCCGTCCGGGACTGAGCCACAAACTCAATCACTGCGCTGTCCAAGAGCACATACTGCCTACGGACTAAATTTTATTATTTTAATCTAGATACGCATCAGAACGCGTGTTTAGGTTGCAAAATCCTTTTAGATCGATTTTAATGTTGCACTAAAAACTCCAAATGCGAAACATCTGTAACCTTATTGTTGTCTATATTCGTTTACATCAAATTAATTATTGTTATCGTTGGATTCACGTTGAATTCCTGTTACGAAACGTGTTCGTAACAAAGCATTTGCTCACTAAGTTTACAGCTGATGGAAGGAGCGAGTGAGTGAGTGAGAGAGTGAATTTTATTTAAACACCCTTGCCGATAGCCTGTTCATCATGCTTTCACGTATACACGGGTTTAAAAGTAAGACCACACTGCATTCACTAGATTCAGTAGCTGACACTTAAACTCGACCCGGAGCTTGATCGCTAAGCGTCCTAAGCAAATGGCAAGTTTAATATACAAAACACAGAACTTGCCAGAGCAAAAATCCCACAGGAATAAGCAGCGAACACAATATTAAACGGCCTATCCATCCATGAACGCCTTGAATTGACTTGAAAGTGTGCAGTTGTACGCAGTAGTTCTTTATCTTGCTTCTCGAGTACACACACGGAGAGATTTTACGGTATGTATCTCATGGCCGAAAGCCATATAGTCGTCGATATAGACTTAAATATGCGTGCATAAATTTGCATGCGCTAATGTGACACGAAAAAAAGAAAAACAAGAAAAGTCAACGCCGGATTTACAACTCGTGTGCTTCGCCACGAGTAATGAGCCGAGGCCAATTTGGTTGCTACGGGGGGAAATTATGAGGAGGGATGGGGGTGGCAAAACTACTTAGATTCAATCTATCTTTAGAGAGCCCTTTTACTTAGTTAATTTTCTATGTTTTGTATCAGTTACAGTATTTTAGTAGCAATGACTTGTATGGCACTACAATGGCGATTTTCCTATCAATCGAAATTTGGGAAAGATGTTCGAAGGTTAAAAAATATTTACTATCTTTATTTATTGATATTTAAACAAAACTAAAACATATTGCAACGATTTTCATTTGGGATTTAAATTGATTTACTAGCAATGTTTTTAAACAGCCAATTAATATGTGCAGTGTATATGTGGATGTATGAGACAAAACAAGAACTTTGTGCATGTGAGTAAGTTCAGTAAAAAGACTTCAGTAAAAAAGGAATGTTTTATCTAAATACTTCACTAAGTTAGACTATTGTAAAAAAGGCAAATGAAAATATTTTACTTGTCGCTTTTTCCGTCAACTAAAAAATTGTGTACCTTCGGGCAGAATGGTGTCTCTTGTGGGAATAGAGCTGGTGATTAGATTTCGTTTCCTTTTATAGCCGAAGCTGTTTTCAAAACATCTCGGCTTAAAGAAGCCTTGGTAAAAACGACAAGCGACGTGGCCCCGAAAATTGCCGACATGAGACGTTCTGAACAGCGAGAAGCGGCTCGATTCCGCTTCAAAAATACGACAAATTACGACAGCGACTTTAGAAGGTTGTGCAATTTACCAATAAAATTAAACATTATTGACCATATCGTTCATATCAACACCCGACGGCCAACGGTCTTTTACATGTAATGATCAATTTGTTATTGAAACGTCTACCAACCTCGTTCCCAAGGCCCCTATCTTCCTCTCTCTTGGATCGGACGTGCAGTTAGAGTACACCCTAGACTCCCGGTATACACATACATATCCGTGACCTTTGATTTTTGATTTTTTGGCGCAAATTGGTTTTAACAAGCTTAATAATTTTCCTTCGAGCATTTTTATTTTAAAAAGAGACTTTTCTTTTTATCTTGATGAAAAATTGCACTTTATCAAATAAAGACAAATAAGTGACAGGTCACGCGTGTGGTTTCCGTTCGAATTACACGCACCGGCTCCCCCGACGGTGTCAATTTGCGCGAGGGCAAAAGTAACGACCCTCCCCTCGGGTGAATGTCATTTTGTCTCTGTGACGCGGTCGCTAAGCTTTAGTATTCGAATTTCGTGGTACAAAAAGATGGCCAGAATCGCTCCAAAACGGAGCCCTTTTAGAGACCGTGAAAGGGAATTTGGAAGCTAGCACGAATCGCACGGGTAGACATTTAACCTGCGGCCTCACTGGTGGCAATTCGGGGAGCTTGAGTTGAATTGTTTAGAATTTATTGGCTTTCGCGTGGCGAGGGTTCGCTCAGAGGTCTCCAGCCTTCCCTTCTTTTATAGTGGATAGTGGGGCGAGTGACAAAAGTTGTAAAAATGCATTTAAACCGGTCAGGATACATCAAGAGACAATAAAGTAAAGGTGAGAAGACTTTGTGTAATGTGTAGTGTGTAATATTTTCGATTTTTCTATCGCTTATCAATTCCGTGACAAATCGTATTATTACCTAGTATATTTCATTACTGTGCACTGGCTTCGAATCTGTAACTTGATGTCACTCACATCCCGATCATCTGCCTGTGGGATCATCCAATTTAAATCTTTGATGTGTGCCACAACGCATCGGATAAATGTTTACGCTTATCCGCGTTTGAAGATCTTTATATATAAAAAAAAGATATAAACATCTAAGAATTTTACGGAGATTTTAAAGAAGAAAAGAACTGATCCATGACCTATGGTCGCTACAATGTCTGTCATTGATCGATCAGAGTCCGTTCACGCATATTCATTGCTATTTTAAGACTTAAATTCAGTCAGGAAGTCAAGACAAAAAAGTGCATATCCTTAGAATTCCTCTATTCCTCAAAGAAAGAATTGAGCAAATATATATTTTTCCAACGTTAATTTCATTTTTACAGTTTTGAGATTCGCTCATTCCTGTTCTTTTATTATCTTCCGGAAACCGGACATTCCACAAAGATAACATAATATAGTGTTGACAGTGTCTTCTTGACGACCCCCGGGGTCACGACCGCAGTAAAATTTCGTAAAATATTCTATTAAGATCCAAGTCTTATGCGATAGTCATATATTGGAATAGTGGGATCTTGCAATAGCTCCTCAGAGTTTATTTCGCGTGTAAGTGTAATGTGTTTCTCGGAGTTAGGCAGTATCTCCATTGTCAGAAGTATAGCATCATTACATACGGTTTTAAATATTTGAATCTCCATCATGATAGCTGTACACTTTAATCAAGTTTCCCGGAAAGTGACATCATGAAACTTAGCGCCCCAATTTCTCAAATTATAACATTTGTACTAAAGTAATCAAACATGCGGGATTCCTGACCGCAGTATTTTTCAAAACCTTTTTCTGATCTGCCGGAGATACAGGCAAGGTTGTCCGTTGTTGCATTATTATGCAGTATTACTTTATTTTGTATTAAATTTTCCACCGCAGAAATATACTCGCGCAGAAAAAATTACTTGTTTTAATGATGTATATCGGCTTAACAAGAACTTTTCAACAGTGAATATATTGCTATCATAACTCCGAGGCGACCGGCACAACAGTCATCTGTATTCCCGATTCAACTCCACACACGTCCTCAAAAGAACCAGAGACTGTTATCATAATACTGATACATTTTTACAACAACGTACAATAATTCACTCACTAGTTTTCTGGTTGTTTATGTTCATATTGGCGCCAGAACAGCAACCATATAACTAGGAGAACTATAAAAACCTCCGGTCAGGAAGTGAAATTATTTAATACCGATGCCTTGGATTTTATTTATACTTGACCAGAAATCCGCAAACATTTCCTCCCAGCAGAAATTTAAGCTGTCCCGATCGCGCACAAAAATTTCCTCCCGCAAAACAAATTCAGTCAAAATTTCCTTGTGCACGGTAGCTAAACCAATAAAACTATGACGTCTTTCCCATACTATTGCATACAAACGCAAAGTTCATGCTATTTTGCTCTGCCATATCGCTCATATTAAAACACAAACTTTCCCATCCAATAACGTCTCCATTCGTAAAAATAGACCGTGAAATTCTCAAACTACGTTTCCCAAGAAAACGTATTTGACCTATTTTTACCATTCTCGAAAGCAGCTTGAATGGCTTTACGACAAATGATTGAAAATTTGATATATTGATACGTAACGTGAGATATCGAAACTAAGAACTTTAATATCTTTGCGGTGACGTAATGTGAAATATGACAAGTTCATCACAAGTTCTGACATCCCAATACCCTAGGGAAATTAACAATAGGACCGGGGGTGTTCCTCAAATATTTTAGTGACGGTATGTGACGCCCTTCTTGAAATCCTAACCGCTTTAACCAACCATATCCTCAATGCCCTAATATAGCTTCTATGAAGAAGAAAGAAGAAACTCCCCCCCCGGAAAAAAGTCCACAAAAATTTGTTAACAGCTTTTGCCCCTTTTTTATCTCGTAATTTCGAAATCTCGCTTAATGCGCATGCGCATTAACGAGATAAAAAGGTCAAGTGGCATTTATTGAGATAACCTGCAATGCAAATGTAATGTTTAAGATGTGTGGCTTAAGTGTTATCAGTATCTTGTGAAGGTACAAGAGCTCTACGAGTATTAAAATCGGGACTTTAAGGGTTTAGATTGTTATTAGGTTCGTCTCATTAGTTGTTTTAAGGACGTTCGCGCCCAAAATGTTCCCACGCACAGATTTTTTTAAAACTTGCCATGCAGTAAGGTGAAGATCAACTATTGCCAAAATGACCCAAAAATGGGGGTTACCGTGCTCGTTTTCGAGATAAGGCGCATTGAAGACCATGCGTTTTAAGAAGCTTTCATTATTTAAAGATGATCTTAGCTAACAACTATTAGCAATAAAGGAAGCTACTTTAGTGAAATTTAGATCAGGTAAACGTACTCAATTCAACACAACTAAGTCTATTACGTAAACTTTTGTATCTGATGTCGTTCCTTGACGTAGAATAGATTCTTTTCAACTTCTATTTTTTTTAATCTCGATCAGTAACTGTTGTTTGTTATTTTGTATTTTTGAGTGTTCGATACGAGGGTTTTAAGGTGGCTTCCAGCAGTTTCCAGCACTTTCCCTCTTACAGATTTTTTTAAACTTTGCCAAAAGTTGCATCTTATCCTACTGATCAAAATTCGACAATAAAAAATGGGGTTCACCGAGTCATTTTTTGAGTTATTAACGCTTAAAGCTAAAATTAAGGGTGTTTTCAGCACGTTACAATGTTGCTATAGTAACATATTGTGTCACAAAAATGATAACAACATGTTCACCAATCATTGGGCATGATTGTAGCATCAACTGGTAAAGAGTGGTTATAATGACCATCAATTCTAAGTCTTGAAAAGTGCTGGAAACTGTTGGGAGCCACCTTAAAATCCGGTGGTCGACTTTATAGCTCATATGATGGCGCTTGTAGGTTGGTCCATCAGATATGAAAACCAAACCCGAGTACTTTGGCGTCCCGTAAATCGTATAACAAAAAATTAATAGTAGTATTCGATCTGAAATTAATACAAAATGATACATTATTACAAATATACGCATAATTCGAACTAAACGGCTAAAAAGTGCAAAACATTGGCTTTAAAAACATGAACATATGTATAAATGAGTTAAACCACGCGATCAACAATACTGGGAGTCACGTTTGTTCAAAATGAAAAATGTACAATACTTCACAAAAATCAATAACGATAACTTACTTCGTGACGGGATTCCAGAATTATCCTAAGGGTTCAAAACTGGAGAGCTAAATTCTAATACTGAAAACTGACGGCTTTTCCTAACAATTCAAAGACAAAAGCTCATTCTAAACACTGACATAATTACTAGTAATCAAACGTCATTACCTTTGCGATACAATCATAATAAAAAGCGGTGACATGTCCGACATTTATTTTAAGTTTGAAACTGTCACGCTAAAGTGCTCTAAGACACGCAAACATAGTTTTCATAATATATAAGATTTAAGCTTATATTGTTAACCTGATACCGCTATCAGTTAAGTCAGTAATTTCATGTCTCTTCCACGTCGCTAATATTTGACGGTACATCTTTTCCTAAGCCTTAACGAGGTTTTGTGAGACTTGTCGTTATGCCCTGTCGTCATTTAGTTTAATCGTCACATTGATCACGTGAAGAAATGAGAACGTGCTCTTTTTAAAATTCCTCATTAAATCGATTTCATAGGTTCACTAAGGTAAAGAACTATTTTAGAATGATCAGGAAATGATCCTACTATTTAATTTGTTACTTAACATTTTTAGGCAAGCAGTAAAAACAAACTAGATATAGTAAATATCACGTAGCTTTATCTCGCGTATGCTATTTAACACAGGCATTGATAAGTAGAACTTTTTAGATAATTGGCTAAAGGTCTTTTCTCAGTGCATTTGTCATAAATTGAAGTTTTCCAGGTTGTGTCGCTAAAAACTGATTATGGTTGAATTTCCCTTCGAAACGTCACTTCATATCTTCCTCCTGGTGTTCTATAATCATTTCGTGTTTGCCATCACATACAAACAAAACATTAACAATGGTAAACAATCAGGCGGTGTGCGTCACGACTTGCAATGCCCCATGGGTTAATTTGTGGAGCGGCTCATTTTCCCTTCGTCTCGACGGAGTGAGCATCTCCTACGTTTGCTTTATTTCTTTATTGTAATTAGTTTTTTAAAACCATTTAGTGGAAAAACTAATAAATCTATATCTATATATCTATATCTATATTTATCCTGAGTTTAAATCTAGCGCCTTTTCTTTGGTAAAGTAATCAACTATACAAGTCTACAAACGCAAAAATACTTCTTAAAGGCAGATTTTTCTATTCATTGACGTTGTTGTTTTGCAGGGAACGGCAAAGAAATGTACCAAAATGTAAAACGCACGTGCAACACGTGGAGAGGCATTGTTTTCGCTTGTTAAACCTATTGTTAAATGTATTGTTACTCACCAGGAGACCTAGGCGAGTTGGTGAACTTACAAATTTTGGACGGCTTCAACCAAGAAAACTAAAAGGGGTAGACCCGGGTAGACCCCGAAATTCTCAAAGAAGAAAGGCTAAATTAACTGTATGTCCCAAATTGTTGACGAAAAACAAACGTGAAAGGAATGAGAAGTCTAAGAAAAGGTGTGAAAGTTCAGTTTACGATAATGTGGCAACTGAACCGAGTAGGTTTACTTTAAGATCAGCTAAGGCAGTCATTGTGCTCGAATGTAACATTTAATTGTAGCCATAACAAAGAAGGAATATTTCTCTGTAAATCTGCCTGAAAATATTTTTAATTGACATCGCTGAAATCCTTGAAAAGGAACATTTTTTCAACTCCACGCGCTGAAATAGCTTCTTGTTTGCCGCGAGGACTATTGTTTAAACAACGGCTTTCTATTGGTCAAATCTCGTGACGCACACCGCCTGGTAAACAATTAAGGTTACTGTAAACCTTCGAGGGTGCCTTCCCGAAAATCTTTCGTACGCGCGCTATTTTTAACGAAACCCCAGAAAACTATATATCACTGTAAAGTTAATAAATTGTAGATTTCGAAAACAGAAATTATTTTTCCTGTTTTTCCTTTATTTAAGCGCGCGCGAACCTTAAACGCAAAACCGACGGTGTTTGCTTCACTGAATTATCAGCAACCGTGATAGCGCGAAAATCAAAACAAACTGGTCCGTGTCACTCGTGAGTTAATGGCCTAACAAAGTGTGCGAGGCTTTTTCGATATTTTCATTGGTTCCCGAGTAAATCCACTTTGAAGTTGAACAATAGAAAATTGTTCTATGCGCGTCACACTTTGGGGCGCGCTCGAGAAAAGTATTTGGAATTTCGTAAAAGCCCCACACACTTTAGTGTATAAATATCCAGCAAACATACTAGCCAAGTTGCGTTAATATCTGACAAATCTACATACCCTATTAATTCATTTGAACAGAGGCCATTTTCGCAAAAACAAACCTCGAGTTTTTGGCCTCGAAAGATTTTCACTGTTTTCACACCCCATTAAAGCAGCTTTCAGCGTGGTCGTGCCGCCAACAAATGAAATGAAGCAAAGAACCCCCTGAAGAGTATCGTCACACAGCAGTGTATGTGAATTCGATTAACCGCCGATTAGTCAAGTTATTGAAAGGGTAAAACCATAGAAAAAACGGCGAAGTTTCGCGCAACTGCAAACCCAAATGAGCGGAAAGAACGTAACGAAAACGCAGCAAAATTGTCGTGGAAACAAACTAGCGAAAAGGGCCAGTGAGAGTTTTCAAAGAAATGAAAACAAAACAGACGTGGCCGCGAAAATTGACCGAAAATACGCGCTGGTATCAGTAACAAATGCAAGCAAGTAAGCAATTCATTCATTTATTATTCTTTTACTTTTCGCGCGGTTCTTTCCACTCGTGATCTCTTCAATTCTGATAACCAAAAATTTCCACTTTGGCTTTAAGGTGGCTCGAAGTAGTTTTTTTTTTACCACACTTCCATTTTTGAATGCGCTTATACATTATCTTACTTTAGCTCAATGAATCTGAATTTCATACCAGATGCTAGGCTTGGATGATAGTTTTGGAAGATGCTCTTTTTATGCTAATCAGCGTTTCCATAGAAACGGTAAACAAACATGGCGAAAAACAGTTTTTCCTAAATATCTTTCGATTTTGGGGCTACCCGCGACAAGCGAATAAATGCGCTATAATCTACACATCGTTGCACACAAAATGGGAAAATTTCAAACAAATTAAACTGTTCGATTTTGAATAAATCGCTAAAACACTTTTTAACATGTGTTTTTATGTTTGAACTATAAGCGGTCAAAACATTCCACAGGCCTCACAAATTATCATTAAATTGCCACAGAAAGTTTCCTTAGACTTAAAATATTACTCCCTGCAAATATCTCTGACTAACTCCTCGGCAATGAAGAGATCGAGCTTTTCATTCAAATGCAGTTTTGCTTGACGTTTTCACTATTTTAAAGTTTCAAGTACATTTGCATATAATTTAAAAACGAACAAATGAAAATGTTTGACATCTTCCCAGTATGATTTTTAATATATAGGCAATAATATTTCCGAGCTTCAGTCCAATTGATTCAGAGGAACATCCCCAAAAGAACCGTTGAAGTTCGAGTATGAAAGCAGCGACCTCGGGATAAAAATCCAGTACAACGAGCGTGACATTGCATGTTTATTTCACACGTGCTCGCTCGGTAACAAATTCCTCTATGCACGCTTGCTCTGATTTGAGTGTTTCCATATTTTAATTAGGACCTGGTTGCATGCACTACGGTCAAAAACAAAAATAAGCCCGTACAAAATGACATAAAAACAAAAACATCCACAAAAAGAGTGTCCCACCGAAGCGGTTTCTTTTGTTTTCCTTGATTTTTGCACGGGCTAATTTTTGTTTTTGACCGTAGTGCGACCGGGCCCTAATTACTCATGCGCGTAGCGGCATGAGTTATAAAATGGCCTCGGTTTTTCTTCTTCTGATTTTTTTTTTGTGTGCAAATTTATTTTTTTGCATGCAAATTTATGCACGCATATTTTAGTGACCGGGTCCTCGGGTCACCAACATATTCTACAAAAATGGCTGCCGCGCTCGGCATGTGCTTGGTTTTTAAAACCGTAGTTTCGTGTCATCGCATTAATAACTTACATTTAAAATATTCAAAATGGAAAGAGAAAGCTTTAAAGAATACCCAAAGCCGCTATAGTGGAGAAAAAGGAGAGCTTTCAGCAACTGAATCTGCTATCAGTGCGGGGCGATCAAAACCGAAGAAGCAGATTTCTTACAGATGAGGGACTTTACCGTAAAAGAAATTACAATTTTTTGGTGAGAATTTATGTTGATATCAATTTGTGATTCACCTTTCTCTGTGTTCTGGTTAGTTTTGAGGAAATAATTATAAAACATGCTAACACGAAGGAATGTGTTTACTAGCGAAAATGAAAATTACGGACAAACTTCGTCGCCCATTCGTTGTCGTTGGAATATCGTCGAAGGTATGCTATGTTTTCATGACTGTTTGGCTTCAGTTTGCCCTCCTCAGGACAAGTGGCTCCTTGACGGAACCAAAAAAATGAAAAATGAAAGGGAGTGAAGGAAAGAAAAATGATAAGCTTACGACACGAGGTATTCCCAAGCGGTCACCCATCCAAGTACTAACCTCGCCCGACAGGGCTTAACTTCGGTGATCAGACGAGAACCGGCGCATGTCAAACAGTGTTCCTAAAGTTTACGATGAGCGAGTGACTTTTCTCCAGTAATCGCAATAAGTCGTATTCACGACTTAAAAACGTGTTTTAGCGTGTTCTTTAGTGTTTCACGCAAAATTCGTTGAGGGCCGAAGGGGTGCGTGACCCGTTCAAAACAAACCATAAAACTTGCTTACGCAAGCGCATGAGTGTAGGCTACAATAGTAGCCTCTTGTTTATATACAATATGGAAACATTCAAATCAGAGCAAGCGTGCACAGAGGAATTTGTCACCGAGCGAGCACGTGTGAAATAAACATGCGATGTCACGCTCGTTGTACTGGATTTTCAACCCGAGGTCGCTGCTTTCGTACTCAAACTTTAACGGTTCTTTTGGGGATGTTCCTCTGAATCAATTGGACTGAAGCTCGGAAATATTATTGCCTATATATTAAAAAACATACTGGGAAGATGTCAAACATTTTCATTTGTTCGTTTTTAAATTATATGCAAATGCGCTTGAAAATTTAAAAGAGTGAGAACGTCGAGCAAAACTGCATTTGAATGAAAAGCTCGATTTCTTTATTGCCGAGGAGTTAGTCAGAGCTATTTACAGGGAGTAATATTTTAAGTCTAAGGAAACTTTCTGTGGCAATTTAATGATAATTTGTGGGACCTATGGAATGTTTTCACCGCTTATATTTCAAACATGAAAAACACATGTTAAAAAATGTTTTAGCGATTTATTCAAAATCGAACAGTTTAATTTGTTTGAAATTTTCCCATTTTGTGTGCAACGACGTGTAGATTATAGCGCATATATTCGCTTGTCGCGGGTAGCCCCAAAATCGAAAGATATTTAGGAAAAACTGTTTTTCGCCATGTTTGTTTACCGTTTCTATGGAAACGCTGATTAGCATAAAAGGAGTATCATCCAAAACTATCATCCAAACCTAGCATCTGGTATGAAATTCAGATTCATTGAGCTAAAGTAAGATTATGTATAAGCGCATTCAAAAATGGAAGTGTGGCCAAAAAAAAACTACTTGGAGCCACCTTAATGGTCAAATAGTAAGTCTTCAGGAATTGGAACAAGCGTAGACGACCGTGTGAAACATAGAATATGGCCGGGGAGAATACGCTATGACGCTACAATAGAATACGCTATGACGATGCAAAATGCACTCCGCATTGCGATTTAAACAAAATATGCATATAACATGTAACGCGAGATCCCGCGGATAAAGTTTAGCGGGAAACGTATACAAGAAGGCGCTGCACCCCGGAAAGAGATTATCGGATTATAACACCCATCGCTACTTATCAACTATTCTCTTGAAACTCTTTCTTAAGAATATCTCGAGTTCTTTTTATGATTTTGCAAAACTTCTTTCAATATTTTCTAGATTAATGTTATATTTTTACAGAAATTCAAAAAAATAAAATTATGCAAAATGGGACCAAAAAAGGTTTACAGTAACCTTAATATTTGAAACGCTTATCTCAAACACACTTGACACAGAATTCTACATTGTGAATCTTTGATTGTGGAGTAGTTACATTACTAGCTATACATCAAAATCTTATTTTCTTAAGTACGTTTAAATCCCGATTTCACTACTCGTAGAGTTCTTGTCCAACTTGCAAACGCACATTTACCTGGCGGTCTAGCTATACCATCTCTGTTTCTCTATCTCAATGCTACTCGGTTTGCAAACGGGCGGGAACCAAAGTCCCTGGGCATCAAACTTAAAGTCCAACAACTGATACTTACCGGCCAGTTCGCAGGCTCTGCTGGTTAGGTTGACAAGTTGCAGCAGGAGGTCCTGGTAGTCCGCGGCCACTACAACATCCTCGTCAGTCTCTGTTATCAATCGCAGTTCATCTGCGTCCACACCGGAGCCAACACCCACGGCTAGGACGCGAACGCCTGCCTTCCGCAAGGGCTCAGAGGCCTCTTTCAAGCCTTTGGCATCGTCTGCTTTCGTCTGCTTGCCGTCAGTTATTAGTATGGCAATCTTAGGCAGGCCCGGCCTCGCTCCAGTAAAGACGTCAGTGCTTGCTACTTCCAGGGCTTTGTCGATTCGCGTCAGGCCCCTCTCGTAAGGTAGACCATCTACAGCTTTTTCGAACTCCCCCGCGGTCGCATACTCTCCGAATCGAGCCTGTACTGAAGCTGAGTAACTGTATAGAACCATCGCTGCTTGGCTCCCATTCGGTGCCACGCCGAAACTCCTGGCCATCTGCTTGACAAACTCCTTCTGTTTAAGGTAGTTTCTTCTTCCAATGCTGCCCGAAGAATCGATGATAAATGCCACATCCACCGGTGAGCTGCATGGCGGTGGTGCTAGTGAGAACGGAATAAATGCAAGTCAGTTACGGTCATGTCAGGTCCC